>KL274867.1:0-19407 GCA_000699545.1 Podiceps cristatus
CCCAGACCTTTCTATGAATCTATGATTCTTTCCATAGGCAACTGGGACTTCATGTGTCACGCTGAGAGCTCAAGGTATTAAGATCTTCATCAAAAAAGATGCTTTTCTCTTTGAAGAAGAGTCTACTTAGCTGTGGTAGCAAAATCTGCTGGTCACAGCTGTGGCTGCAATATTAGTCTAGTTGCAGTCTTCATGGAAACGCTTCTGACAGCAAGGGAAAGGATGTTAAAAGCTGTGTCTGTCACAAACTGAAGCATCATAGAAAGAGGGGTTTTCTAATTAGCTTGAATCTTTCTGGAGTTATTAAAGGTGTTTTGGGTTTCTCAAGGGTTTTTCTTGGTGTTTTTGTGGGTTTTTGTTTGGGCTTTTTTGGTTGGTTGGTTGGTTTTCATTTTTTTTTCCTATAATGAATAGGTGATACCTATAAAAGTAGAATGCAAAAGAAACCTAAATTTAGGCTGCAATGTTCTCTCTCCTACTTATGGGCAAACTCCATAGCCCTGCTTCTCTCAGGTAAAGCCATAGGTCCATAGTAATTAAAATATTAACACCCATTGCTAACAAAAGGAAAGATTCAATGCTTTTATATAATGTAACTCAGAAAAAAAACCCCCAACTTTTATTGGCGCTTTTATTTCTTTTGCTAGTTAACTTTTTGAAGTATTAACAATGTAAGTAAATGTGAAGGTTTTAATTTAAGTCCTTGACTGTAGAAGGGCTGACTATAGCTTTACCACTCACAAATGAAATGCTGAATGACAGAAGCTCAGTACATCATACGCATTTCCTCAGTTGATGTGACCTATCAAAGGATATTGCTTCACATTTCCTCATTTTCAAGAAAACATCCAAATTTGTTCTTCACAGACTGTAGTTTTAACAGGGAAGATTTCTTGCTTTACCTTTTTTGTTTGTTTGTTTGGGTTTTGTTTTTTTTATTGGGTTTTTGGTTTTTGTTTTTTTTTTTTTTTAATCACAAACTTAGTGAACTCAAAATTAGGAAGCAATGTCTCAGCCTTTACTTGATTTGGATAGAAGAAATCTGAAAAGCTGCAAAGCAAAGCAGAGCATCCATGTGGTCTGGGATGAGAAAGAGTGAAACCTCCTGTTAAATTCACTGGAGATCTCACCTCTAAGTTATGGCCCTGTTGAAATCCCGAGAAGGTCAGAGTTGATACTCAGCCACCAATTGTTATGTGTTGGAAAGACACGAAGTTGTTCAAGGTGAAACTCAAAAGCTGCTTGAGGAGACCCACACACTGTACCCCTATACAGGCAGAAACACTGTAGGTTCCGTGGTCTCTGGAGAGGGGACTGGAGTTGGGTGAAGAAGGGAACTCCCCAACATTGCCCTACCTCTCTGGCTTGGAAGAGGGATTGTGCCCCTACTCCTCCAAGTGGGTATGTAGTGTTGTGCTGCAGTGAGCTAAATTTTTATCTGGTCCTCCCACAAACTCAAAACTCCTCCCAAATATTGTTTTGCATTACTCTTCTCTGGTGCTAGGGGTCGAATTATAGTTAATTACTTTCTACCTGCACCTATACTAATTTTGTAGCAAATAGGGAAAAAAAAAAAATCTTTTCACTTGCAATCAGGCAAGCCTCCGGGGAATGACTATCTGATTAACACTCCAGCCACAAAAGTTTTTTTTAGGATAATTGAACAGTTTTGGAGAAGGAGGAGTTACCTAGAGCTCCTTCTGCCCAGTTCAATTAATTTTATCAAACCATTTTCCTCTGAACACACTGCTTTCTTCTTTTATCCACCTGTTCTTGTCAGGCACTTATATATTTTTCTAGGACATTCTCTAATTTCTCATCATACTAACTGTTGCAAATTAACATCTACCAAAACCCAAGGTTCTACCATATCATGGATACAAGTAAGGTAATATATTCTCAATTAGAAATCAGAAGTGAAAAGATTTAAAGGAAAAGTATATGTTGTCATTTTCACATGTCAGAATGAAAATTCTGTGTTCAAAATCATGTAACCAAATAAAAAGAATTCGATCTTAACTTCATGAGAGTTACAGATAAAATTAATTGCAATGATAACTTCTATTTAATTTGTGATATATCTGTCTAGTCCAGATTAGGGGAATGTAAGAATTGTTATTAATGTTATCTTTATAAACTTCTTACAGTTTAAGTATTATTTACTTAAATATAAAACCAGAAAATCCAGGAGGTATGTAGCCCTGCTGCCAGCAGCTGCTATCCTTTGGTGTTCCTGACATACTTACACAAGAGGTGAATCCTTCACTGTGATTTCCAATAGCCTATAAAATGCTGTTCTACCAGGCTTAATTTCTAAGATCATCCCTTAATCTCTCCCTTAAAATCAGCATGGCAGCCGGGCATCAGCAGAGGGTGGCCTCAGCTATGTCCCATAGGGAACAGACAGGGTAACTCCAGGGTGAAGGACCGATTTCTGCAGCTCTCCCCTCTGGAGGATGTTCTCAAGCAGGCGTGTTCCCCCAGTCTGAGGCTCAGCTTTGGCACTTAGACCTGGGCACCACAGAGGGGGACTGCTTTCTGCTGCAGTCAAGCCAAGATGGCAGGTTTAGGCTTTCACGTGGGAACAGCAGAAATTTGTTTTGCTGCTCCTCCTTTCCCAAATTTTCTCTTTCTTCATGATCTCATTATGGGTTCCAAAGTTTGTTAATCCTATTGTTCTATACAACATATACTATTGCCATTTAAACTGTAAAACTCTGTACTAGAAAACTTCAGGTGTTCATAGGTAATTTACAAAAAGACTATAATTTCTCTTAAATTTGAGTATCCACCATGCCTGTAAAACTTTCAGTACATACTTTTTATCCATCTCTCTCATTTTTTCAAATTTGCTCTTACATTTTCTTTGTCTTCAGTTGTCCTGCTCATTATGAGAATTTTTAATCTCTGTGCTATTTCTTTTGATTTCCAGTAATGTAGACTACTCATAATCTATCCAGAGGGTTTTTTTACGTATCTTAGATTCTCATTTCAGATGTTTTATTCTTAAATGAAATTATTAAGGAGAAGATGTAATAGAAACTAGAGGAATGTCCGCAAGTTTACTGTTCTAACTCACCATAGCTTTACACTTGAACTTATAATTTAATAGATTTAGTGTGTGTTACAGTATTGTTACTTAACCAAGTTATGTGATGACCATTAAAATATAATGGAATATTAAAAATAGATAACAGACACCCAAACCTTTCTTAGCATATGTTAACTTAGAAAAATAGGGGAAACACATAAGGGACAAGCATTTTTCATAGAGAGGTTTTTGGCTATAAATATGGTTTTTTATATCTTTGGTGAGTTTCATGGTAAAAGACCTTTCATACACTTATGCTTAGTTTCAACTGTGCAAACTACCCTGCTAATTTGAACAATTAATCTTAAAGCAGTATTGATCAGCAAAAATCTTTTGCCAATATTAAATCATGGTAGAAAAATAAAGTTTAACAATTTCCATTAAGCATTTTAAGCCCTGGTGTAATGCAGTACTGATAGCACTAACATATGGCCTTTGCCATCATGTCTAAATTAATCAGAGTCTATGCTCTTAGTGTCTTAGTGTTCTTTTCAGCTTTTTTTTTTTTTTTTTTAAAAAAGAGATTTTATTGTTTCTTTTCCTTTAAAATCTTGGTGATTTTAACACAAAAATAAGAAGCCAGGAAAGGAGGGTGTTTCTCACAAACAAAACAAGAACACAGGCAACAGGTAAACACTCAAATAGTCAAGTTGTTTAAGACATGAATTACTGCTGTGACAATTAACATTATCAACCAACTCCTGTTCCTCAGTATTGCTCCTCAATTCCCAGGATACACAGCCACAGTTTCTGTGGGTTTGCTTTTTGAAAGGAGGTGAGTATACATATAAACTACTGAGAATCTACAACTCCAGGCCTCTGCAACTCCCTGTGAATTCTGACGAAATCGGGATCTCCTTACACCTTGAAAAAGCATTATGTAGTTGGCAAGTTAAAACTCCTGGTTTTGCAAGTGCTTAATACAAACCATCAAGGACAGAGCTGCAATGAACTGGTAAATTTGCAGCCCTCTTTCTTTCTTTTTTTTTTTTTTTTTCCAGAATCAGGTATGACCTACTAACCTAGAGAAATTCAGTGCTGTATTTCAATTTCCATAAACTGAAATTTATTGGGTAATGAAGAGTTTCCCAGCAACACAACTTGGACTGTTGCTTCTTAATAAATAAATAAATAAATAAATTTCAAATATAAGTGTCAAAACACAACAGAATCTGTGAGAGGTTTCAGGAAAGCTGACTTGTATTTCAACTATATTCTACCCCAGCATTGCCCAGGCTGACTCAACCCAAGGGTCTTGCTGTCTGACTCTGACTGGAATTGCTGTTGTCTTCACTAATTCATGCCTAGAAACCTTCTGAATGAATTACTCTCTGGCCAGTGTCAAAGGTGCCATATAATATAAACACTTGCTTAGAGTTATCACTATTATACTTAATTTATTGAGATAAATAAGGAATCCCTTGGCACAACTGGTATTTTACACCATAAAGAGCAGGCTATTTTGAGAATAGTAAGCATTATGGGTTCACGAGTAATTACTGACATAAATCAATAAATGCTGGAAATATTGATTATACATTTACTGTTAATTTTCTGGTACCATATCTCTAGGATATGACCATTGCTTAAGTCTTCCAAAAAAGCCTAGAAATAAATATAGAATTTCAGGCTCTGGCACAGATTAAATAATCAGTTAATGACTCTTCAGAGGAAACCTTTGTATGTCACTGCATCATCAGACTTTGAACGATCTGTGAAGTAATTTATTACCTTCTTCTCAATTACTGTAAGATGTTAATATGGGTTAAAGAGAACTTTCCAACAAAATGAGAGAAGTATGATAACTGTCATAGCATTTCCTGGTTGCACTTTTCCCAGTTCTGGTGAATGGAAGTTAAATGTCATCTCCACCTTTAATGTGTTCTGCTTTGATTGAATTAGGCAGGAGGAATATGTTCAAAGATCAGCATTTTATATTGCTTCATGAGAGCAGAGCTTCTTAGCATTGGGCAGTATAATTTCAGAAATCTTGAATGGGGTTAAATGGGAAAGAGGAGGATTTAACTGTGAGGGATAAGAGCATAGTAATTAATTATAATGGTTTTTGGTTTTTTGATGAACTAGGATGTGCACATATATGTTTATGTCAAGGAAAATTCTGCCAGACAAAGAAGGCAGAAGCCAAACTGGACATGCAAATAATATAAGGAACCAGATATTTCGGGGCAGAGGCAGTAGGGTAGAGCAAAAGACATCAGAGCAAACTGGTCACACTGGCAAGAGAAAACCTGAGTATATCCTAACTACAAATAAATTTAATCTGGGAATGAAAAAGAAATGACTAGTCTGTATAAGCAAGGGAGGCAACTGTTCTAACTAGTTTTCAAATGGAACCTGATGAATTTATTACCAATAATCCATCAAGCTGTAGCTGTAATTACCGAAAACTGAAATCAGCTTTCCCCTTCTAGAGCACATGCCCTGAGCTTGCTTTCTCCAAGCACACTGGTCTTCTGGATTTTCACCCTGAAAATATGTAGCTACATTTTGGGTCAGCAAGCCCCATCATCCCTCTTTTTCTAATGAGAATTCTCCTATCAGAGAATTTCTTAGCCTTTTCTAAGAAACACCAGCTGTATTTGCACAGCCACTGTTCCAGCCTCTGCCCTAGGTCAGGCACACACATTTCTGCAGAACAGCCATCCATACCTTTTCAGAGTAGCGTTTCTTAGCAAGGCTGCAGCAAGACCATCTCAACAGGACATACTTTTGATTATATCTAATAGAGAACTGAACTGCTGATGACTGAAATTTTAATTAGTACCTTCACTATTAGCATTGTAGATGCTTGGCTTAGTAGGACGAGACCCAGGGGCCTTCCAGAGCCACTTCTCACTTGAAGAGACCCTGATGCAGCCCTAAGCTGGGCCATTTTCTTAGAAGAATGTGTTTATTTACAAAAATTTACTTGCAAACTCTACCTTCCTCAAGCACAGAGGTCTTAGGATGTGTGTAAAAGTGCAGGTGCAGGACGTTTGTACTTCCTCTCTGATTTTCACAAAGCTGTTAAACAGTGTTTACCTCCCAAGGAGAGAGGTCACTCTCTTCATCGTTTTAAGAAAGCTGAGATGATCATTGCCCCAGTGAGACAATGGAGAGTAATGCAATCCCAGTCATCTTAAAAGTCACTCAGATCTGTGTCTAGCACAACACAAATTAAACTTTTCATCTGATTCATGCAATGACCAGGCAGGTGAGAGCCTTTAGACTAAAAATGGGACCTATAAGATTTGTCTGAATCGGAATGATGAATGTGCCATGTAACGCATACAGTGTCACGTGTCTTGGTTTAAAATGTATTGTGAGACTGCATATTAAATCAATTTTACCAGATTTGTTTCATTCATTTTAAAGAACTGTATATTCATCTCTGCTACAAAGTGTACATCCTCTTTGGCTGTATTGGATATGCTTTAAAAATAATAAAATTAAACTGTAGATTATATCTTTTTTTATTCTATTGTTTCATTCTTAAATCTGGGCAAAACATGTTGTATAATGTTTTATATCTCCACTTTCAAATGATGACTTTCAATACCTTTTTGTCTGTGCATTAGAGTAAATGAAATTCTAACAGTAGACCAAAACTGACTGATGCAATCCAGTTCATTTTAAAATGCAAGTAAATCAAGTTCACTCCAGATGGCAACCTGATTCGCTATCTCTCCCTCATCACGGTTTTGCTTTACTTCACACTGAATATGGTAGGCTATCCTTTTTAACTCGGGAAGTAGGTGACATCTGTACTTTGTAGAATTTACCTCTGGCCAAATACCTTTACACCTGCTTTTGGCAATGTCATCAATTACAGTGACAGTCAAAGCTCCGTCCAGAAACAGAGGGCAGCAACCCCATAACCCCAGCGATCATCTTCCAAAGGCAACCAGACCTGGATGGAAGGAGGAGAACTTGAGATGTGCATTATTTTGTACGCTTGCACACACACCTGCCCTCCAAACACCAGCTTTGCCATTTGATGCTGGAACGAGACTAGCATTGAAAAGCAGTCAGCTGGCTATTTATAACAGGCTATTGTACGAGGCAGCCTATTTTTACACATGCCAACTACATGAACAGGATTTTATGGCCTATCAGGTAGTATCTCTCAAATGTTAAACAAGGCTTTGGGCACAGTCTGCAACTATGTTTTTTACCAAATATGAAGCAAACCTCTAAATCCAGGTAAAATACACCCCATCTGCATACACACTCATGTTTTACTTCATGACAGAACCTCTGTAAAAGAGGCAGCATCTGCATAATCAGCAGCTGTTCAAAATAAGTCCTTGTTCTTGCAACAGATGGGACTGCTAATAGCAGTGAGCATGACCCATGTTGAGGAATCCCTCCTCCAAAAATACTTCCTTATTTTAAAAAGGCATCTTTTAGACTTTTCAAATCAAAAGGTACGGCGCAGAAATTACTCTGCAATTCTTATTTGCAGTTTAATTTTGGTCTTCCTGCATACAGCCTGCCCAAAAAAATGTACTTTTTCCTCTTTTAACGAAGCATATAATGTATTAGGTATTCATACTCCATTATTAAATTACAGTTCACCTTTAAGCTACACCTTTAGGCTGTTTAAAAAACAGCTATTACCTTTTTTTTTTTTTTACCCCCTTCAATTTTGGATGCAAAATAAGAATGCCTATCAAACTGTTAGTTAGTTAAAGTGCCTACATAACCGCAGGAGTGTTATGATTGGTTCCACAGAACCTCTGCTAAATTCACACAGTGTGTCACACTGCTCATTTCTGAAATACTCCAACATAAAATGGTTTCAGAGAAAGAATGGGGTCCTAGGCAGCAGATTCAATCCACCTCCAGAATGTTTTGAATTCTTCTTTTGGAATCATAAATAAAGTTGATGCTGGGAATTGAAAAATCGTTGACATATAATTTGTCTCTGAGATGCATTGTGAACTGACTCAGCTGTTGCAGCTGCACAACAATAAAGCATTCTGATGTAACCTACCCTGCTTTCAGCATCATGTTTCATACCTCCCTCTAGAAAATCTCACTTAAATTTAAGATTTTTGTGGATTTCCTTCCTTTCTGACATGGGAGAAACATCGTTTTCCCAATAGTCTCAACCTCAGAGCAGTTTAAAATCAGTAACAGAAACCACAGACCTCACTTTAATGAGGAAATCTAGTCTGATCCTTATTTAGACATAGTGCACTGGCTATATTCCCATCTTGTTAACCACCCTATTCATCTATATCCATCAATCTCAATGGATGAAACAAGTACCGACACTAATAACTTTGCTTCCAGTTTCTGAATGCTGCTGAATGGAAGGAGAGTAAATGCAGCTGAACTGTTCTACAGAACGTGGGCTTTCTCCTCCCCTAAAAATATTTTACAGTGTTTTTGACAGAAGGATCCTGAAGATGCTGCACTGATGGTATTCAACATTAGGCATTATTAACACCTGTGTTCTCAGAAATTTTCTGATACCCATTTCTATGCAACTTGACATTGCACAGGCTTCTGGAAATTAGCAGAAGAGGCTGTGTTGACCTGCAAGGTAACACTTGCTGAAACATCATCTAAAAGTCCTGCCTAGAAAGCTTCAGGTCAGTTCTTACGCACTTTGCAAAAAGACTAACTGCTGTATTGCTATATTTTGAAGAGCTGGAAGACTGATTGAGTCTGCCCCCCTCGCAGTACCCTCAGTCGTATCACTAACAGTTTTCTTTCTTTTAACACCGGCAATATCAAAGCTAACTACTTCCAGCTTGCAATTATATCACATATACAATATAATATGTATATTAGGTGTATAATATTGTATCCTATGTACACTTACATACATCCTATAAATACTGGTTAATCCCTATCCGTGGCTATCTTCCATATATCATGCCTACTGTTACAACTTTACAAGGCTCAGATGCTGCTCATAAGAGTAATTACTTTTTTTTTTTTTTTTTTCTTACAGATCAACCACTAACAAAGTCTAACTGCTTTCCTAAATCAGCTGAGTGACACCGTATTAAACACAGAACATAACTTTGGGCAAAAAATTTGCATTTGCTAATAAAAAATGGGCATTATACTATCTCATTTAGCCGTATTTGGGCATTATTTGCCTCCTTCTGCAAATTACAATATTTGATCTTTGCTAAAAGCAGAAGTACACAGTTTAATATGATAATATAGGACCTGTTGTGAGGTAACACAGTCAAAAAAAAAAAAATCATAACCGGGTCATAAATGTTAAAATGCAAAAGGAAGGAAATGCCTGTTATTCATCTTCCAGGCAGTATTCAGACATTCATGAAATTGAAAGTTAATGTACCAGGAACTTTCATTATCTGACCCATTCTATACTATCCATTAGAATCCCATAGTACTGGAGACAGAGAACCAATATGTCACTAATACAAGATGGAAAAGGTCACAAAAACTAAGCATCAAGAAGACATTACTTCTCTATTAAATTTCACAACACTCAGCAGAAAACACACTTGCTGAAACCAGTATATTTTATTATGTAATACAGCTAAACTAAGAGAAATACATGTTTACCAAGGCAAGGGCATAATGATTAGTTGTTGAGTGAAAATAATGACTTTTTTTTTTTCCCCCCCTCCATTTCCTCATTAAAGACATTTGTTTGTTTAAAGAAAAAGTATTGCATGATTTGTTTTGCTTTTTAAGGCTATTTCTTACAACAGAAATACGTTGTTCCTTTGGCTAAAGCAAAAGTTTCCTTTCACACCACTGAAAATACAATATTTATTGATATGTTGTGGAGTCAAAACAAATTTGCTTTCCATTTCTTTTAGTGGAATATTTCATTTATTTAGAATAGCTTTCAGTAAGGACAATATCACTACTACTGCAACATGATTTTCATGTAGAAAGATGATGTACTGATTCCCTTAAGGTTTCTCCATCCCATTTCTCCCCTAACGTTGTTGCCCAAGCGCCTCTACACACATTGCTCTTTCTACACAGCTGAGAAAGATGCACAGCAGAAACCGTGATGTTTGATTAAATTATTATGAAGCAACTCATGAAAACACTCTAACTTTACTATTTGCTTTTACAGAAAATGTATGTGAACATTCAGAATATTTCTTTTAAGTGCTGGAACTTGTTTTTTTTGTGAGGCAAAGCTCACTGTCAAAGATCTTGGGACTCACTCAGACAATAATCTATTTCCTCATGCTACTCTATCCAGTAACGGGTAAAGAGGAGGACTTCTCACAGTAGACCACTAATCCATGTAAATGAAAAGCAGCCAGGCAGATGGCTACATGCCAGTGGACTTTGGGCCACAGGACTTCATTCACCACTTTGTGACTTTTGAGGAATGCCACAGGAACAAATGGTTACAGTCGGCCAAATTCTACCTTGATACATTGGTTTAATGGTGCTATGATTTTACAGTATCACCAATAAACACCTGGAGACTGGGATAAAACTTTTATCATTAAAATGTAAACACACCCAACTCTTTCAGCAAAACTCTATTAAAATTACTTGAAAAAAGTATAAAAGCAGCCTGTAGACTGACTAGAGTACTAATATGTTATAAAGAGGATAAAAAAATGAAAAATACAATGACATTAAGGAAAGGACATCATAGGAAGGAAATTTTCATTTGGGATTCCTAACAGTAGACTGGACAAAGTGATAAAACATAGTACAATATGCGTGATTTAAAGAGCAACTCTAAACTGGCTGAATAAGAGACATAATAGATAACTACTGTCTCCCTGCCTGACCCCCCTACCCTTTTCTGTCAGGATGGTTTGAATTTCAGGTTAATAGTGCAAACCAGAGAGTGGCTGAAGACAAGCCTGACATAAGTTCAAGTCAGCTGGAGCCCTAGGATACAACTGCCTCCATCTTTCTTTCAAGCATCCTTAAAGATACCAAATATTTGCAGTCTTTAACTGGAGATTTGCTAAGACTTTTTTTTTTTTTTTTAATCAGAAGAATTACTAGAAAAAGATAATTACAGCTAAAGAAATTCAGAACTGATGAGTGACAAAAAGTAAACAAAAGGGCCTGAAGACAAACTATTGCCTTGCCTTCAGCTCAGCCACTATCAGTGGCTATGTTTAAACTCCTTGCCAACATACCAGAGGGCACAGGGAAGCCCCTCTTCATCAGCTCAGGGACGGGGCTGCCCGGTGCCCGTTATCTCCCAGCTTTCCCCATGTCTCCCCCGCAGCTGAAGGCTCCGTCTGGCTGACCTGCTCTACTCTGCCCTTTGTGACAAAAGTGGAAGCTTGGTGGCTCTTGTGAAAGAGAAACCTTCTCCAGCCTCCTCTCCACAGGGCTAAACCCAAGGAATGGTGACCAGGTCAAAGTGAGATGCATCATCCCTCTCTCCTGTTTTTCCTTAATGATTTGAAATTCAATATTTAACTAATAAATGTGAACAAACATCTAAAAAGTTCTACTGCTTATCAAAGAACACTATATCCAATTATGATAGTAATCATAGGGCACGTTTAAAGCATCTGCCTTATTTAAAATTAATTCTACTGTTTAAGGAGGAAACAGAAAGGCACATTTTAGATATTTTTCATTCTTGCTTTGGTAAACACTTTGCAATGGACCGTGCAATTTTTATTTAGAAAGTTGTCTTTTTAACTGTGCCTGAAAGACAGAATCAGTAATAACACAGACAAGGTTAGCAGTTACTGGCTAACCTCTGTCCATGCTAGCAGGCCCTTGAGGCACACGGAGTTTATGCAAAATCGAAGCTAATAGTGCTGAAAAAAAAAAAATCCCTGAATCTCTGCCACTTGCCGTTGACTCCTATCCAATGTGTTCAATGTGTATGAGATAACACAGAAGACAGATAACTCAACAGTCCTTTCCCATCTTAATCTCATCACTTTTTTTTTTTTTTTTTGTGACATAGTATTATGTAACTGAAAGCCAAAATCACAGAAAGAAATTGTCACTGAATTTTGTTAAAATTAGCTTGTAAAACACGAGAAAGCTTTGGAGGCTTTTTTTACACATTATTGGAATTCCTTGAATTAAAATATCTGGACTTTTCCTTCTCTAAAAGCCAGTCTGAACTTCTCAACTCTCCTTTGAAATAAGGTTGTGTGAAATAATGTGACAATTTCTGCCTACAGGTCTGCTATTCTGGAGTGACCCCAACACACCAAGACAGAAGACACTGAATTGCAATCTGAAGATTTTAAGTTGGTTAATGTGATTCCTTACTCATTTATTCAGCTTCTGCTCATGACAAACTTAGAAAACCAAGAGAACATTTCCAAGCACTGCAATTCTAAAGGAATTGCTTCTCTCTTAGTAGATTACAGTGAACCCACTCCATAGGTCTGGACATAAAGAGATCGATATTACGGTACTAAGCATTAGAACACAGAATCTGTATTTTCCAAAAGAAAATGACAGCTAAGATAACTCAGGCAGCTACATTTCGATAATAGGGCAGGCCATATTGTTGTTTTACCGAGAAGAAAGTACATTACAAGTAAAGCTTTGGTTTAGAGTTAATGTGACTGTAGCCCCCAAAATATACACCACCACCAAAAAAAGCAAAAATCTCTTAAAATAACAAGATACTACACAACATGCAAAATACAGCACTGCACAATATTACAGCTTGAATAGGCTATGAAAAACATTTAGTAAAGTCTCTCAAGATACCTATTTATTTATTTGACATGCTTCCATGTATTACTGTCACCATTTACTTCAGTTAGATCCTCCTGCCAAAATTCATTACAGAAGAATCTGGTACAATGAAGAATAATAAATTCTGTTCATTCATATGTTTTTAAATTATGTTGCTCCTATAGAACGAAAATGGTATTTCCTACCTTGGCTACTCATTGAGAGTGTGCAAAAACTGTCACAACAATGCTTTCAAAATCTTGTGTCAGTCATAACTAAGTGCACACGATCTACTGCTAGAGCTAACGTAGGATATCCAAACCACAACAGTGTGCTGTATTACCGAACCCTATGTATCTTATTATGAGTGACACTGAAATTGCTGGTTAGGTGGGTTTAGACAGGTACCCTCCCCAATAACACCACTGCAAGAAATGTAAAAAGCTCAAACTCTCAGCTGTGCTTAATTACCTGTTTTATGGATTTGGAAGGAGAAAGGTGGTATCAAGTCTCAGGCTAGTGGCTAGAGAATCTGCCCAGAAAGTAGGAGTTCTGTATTTAATTCTCTCTCCATCTAAAGCAATTTCAAGGTAATCATATTAACAGCAGGTTTAGGGACCAATTTCTACCTAACTTGTCAAAGGAATGCCACCATGAAACTATCGAAAGGCTTATGATTAGTTTTGCCAAGGTACATATGTTCATTCTAACTAGCAATTAATTGTTGAACACACATAACCTCTTATTTCACATAAATGAGAACTAGAAACAAAAGAAAGGATGGTCAGAATAAAAGTGCATTGATGGAAAAATCTAGCATCAAATCACAACACTAACTCTTACCAATTAGTGCATTACAAATCTCCATTACATTTTTATAAATTACCAGTATAAAAATTAAATGCTTAACAAGAAAAATGCTCATTCTCCCATGTCAGCCTACCTGATATCCCAATTTTCATTTTATTCTTTCTTGTTTAGATACAAATGAATACACATTCTCCTCTTAAGGAATATGGTCTACAGGCAAGTATTATCTAATTCCTGTCCCTTTTTTGAGGGAGGGAGGGAGAGGGGGGAGGGAAGGAGGGAGGGAGGAATTCTCAGTCCTGTAGGAAATCTAATGCATTTTGAAGCAGATTTCACTGAAGGATCTAAAAATCAAACTTTTATCTTTGAAAACTTCTGCTTTAATTATGGAGCAAATACTAATGCCACAAGAAAAGGTTCATTATTGGAATACTACTTGGGTTGCCCTGGCTCTCAATGATATCCAGGGTGATACTGTTTGGACTTTCTCACCAAAATTCCACAAGGGTTAAATGGAAATATTACAAAAACTTTCAAGGATATTTAGAGAAGATGGTGAGCAAAGACAGAAATCTCCTTTTCTCCCTTAAACTAGATCCTTACTCCAAATTAAATCCTGCAGGAAAAGGTCAGGATCCCATGGTGCAGGCGGCAGCCCAGAGCACTTGTGGGACCCTCTCTACATTCTCCCTTTTCTGTCAGGTACAGGACTGCCTCGGGTGCCAGTTCCCCCCTATGACAGGTCAAAATGACAGCTCTGTTCTGCTCCCTCAAGGGATAAAGAAAACCTGCTCATTGGCTAAGGGAAAAAAGGAGAGGAATATAGCGCAAACCTTCATCAAGACTTCTTTTTCCTACAAGTCATGAAGAAACTAAAATGCCTTGCTATTCTTCCACATGATCTCTGTCTCTCATCAGTGGCTGCACTCCAAGGGCAGCAAGCATGGGGAGGAAGAGAGAATCAAGGTGCGAAAAAAAGAGCAATACAGATGCTGCTAGAGATAGAAGTTAAAGGAAGAGAAGAAGGAAGAAGTGAGGAAGTAGCCATATTCTTACAGTCTACAAGATGAGAACAAGGTTTATACTAACCTTTGTGCCTCATCCTTCTTCCTGGGCATAGAAAGGCTGTATCAAATAGTTTCTGAACTGCTGAGAAAAGGGAGCAGCAGGCTTAAGTAAAGAGAAATAAATGGTGCCCTGAAGGCCTGCTACTTATCCAGGGTGCAGTTTCATGTAACAGCAAAGACGTGAGAAAGGAGTGGAGGCCAGCATTAATTAATTTGATTTGGCCAAGTTACTAGAATTAACTGACTTCATTTGGCTGGGCACAATTCAATTGGAAAAGGGTTAAACTGATTATTTTAAACAGAGAAATGATTTATTTCAGAGAAGTAAAGATACATGGATGGAAATTAACCAAAGAAATGCAGGAGGGGGAACAGGTAGCATCACAAAGCATTTCTCATTCCCTTCCAGGTAAACTAGCTTAATGCTTTAGCTCTTGAGGTCTGGGAGATTTGCCCCTAAGAAGAATCCTTAGCAAACAGCATCTACAAATATTTGGCTTGCTTAAGGTCTTGGCAAAACACATTTCTAAACAATCCATCTAAGTAATGTTCCAATTTTGAGTCAGTCTAATACTGAGCACCAAATGGTACACATAAGGATCAAATGATTGTGTGCACAGCCACCTAACTTATGCATGGCAATGAACACTTGTTAAAAAGTACTCAAACACTTTCAGATGCCTCACTGAGATCCTTCTGAAAATATGGTTTCCATATTTTATTGAATTGCTTATTTTTCCAAGTAGAAGACTTAATGCCAGATAAAGTCACATGTGCATGAATTTTTCACATGTAAAGCTTTTAATTACATGGCACCTATGTTACAAAGCAGAATAAAGTAACGCTGTCTTGAACAAAATACTCCAAATGCCAACAGGTTGCATGGAAATAATTTCCTCTCCCCTCTTTGTGCTTTTACATGGCAAAGGTAAAAATAAGAATCACTCATACGCTGGCAAAGGCTCAGAGTATCTAGTTTGAGCAGACTGATGGGACTTCTCTCAAGTGAATGTGAATCTAAGTGCACCAGGAGCGAATAAGACTCCGTAGTCTTCTCAGCGAGGGAGTGCGAGGGACGCTGGCACCCAGCTCTGTGGTGGCAGTATGTGTAAGGTGGCAGGCGGGTCTGGTTCTACGGGCTGTGACTCGGTTTGTTTCTCGCTTTCAGAGTTTGCATATTATCCAACTTCTGTGGGAGAACAGCTGCTCCTTACCCAAGAAAACTGTATATACAAGAAGCTTCCAGTGTTAACTTCAGACTCTATTTTCAGTTTAGGTTAATGCCGGAAGAAAAGCTAACATTAGTTCTAAATATACCTTCCCTCACCTTAAACTTGAAGAGTCTGATCATTATGTTCCTAAGAACCATTTAATTTCACCCAAACAAATCAATCTTAATTTGCAGTCTGAGCTCATTTTGTCACAAATGCATTCACAAAATGCCTTTATTTGCCCTAATTTTCTTAGCTCATCTCATTTTCTCTTCTACACCTTTCCCTGGCCAAGGAAGATGATCTGATTAAGACTCCTGTTCAATGTAGCACAGTGTTGGCTGAAGCCTTCTTTTGTACCCTTGCCAACAGAGAATGATTGACATTAATAATAGCCCATATTGTAGCTAGTCCCAGTAGAGAAAGCGAAGCAATGGCTGATGCAAAGCCAGGACCAGCACTTTGAAACAGGCTGGGAAACAAAATGGGCCCACATACCTGGCAGCAATAAAAGTCCCTTCACTGATGGATGGGAATAAATATAAAGGCTGATAGCACAGTAATAAAACAATGATGATAACCCAAAATTATTCATTATAAGGCAAGAACACTGCTGGCTGCTCAGGCTCTGCTGTAAATGGAAGCCGACATCAATGGATGACTCTCAGCGAGAAAACATGGCCCATTTTAATTTGGGAAGTGTCATCTCATTTTTTAAGGTGAAAGCCATTATGAGAGGTGACAATGATCTATAGTGAATCAAAAGAAACAATAAAACCCCATACTTAAACCCTCTGTCCAGTACATTTGCTACAGATAGCGACTTCTTTACAAACACCAAAATGTCATCTTAGGAAGCTGAAAAACACCAATATCATCTTCTCAGAAATCAAAAGTCCTATTGGGTTTATTAAAGAAAGACCAGAAACGATACTGATATAATATTTTCTTTGAAGGTAATACAATCAGCCAATATTATTCAGAGAATGACTACCACTGAATAATAGGTCACCCCACCAGAAATAATGAAAGAGCACAGAATAAAAACCCAGAATAAAGTAAAATTCTGATGAATTGTGTTCGATAACTCCTAGAGAGTGTAGTCACCAAGGGAAACATTTCTTCTCACTGTTACCTGCCTTAATATAGCTAAACCTATATTGACATATTTAAGACAGATAATGTGCAAAAGAAGCCTTATGGCACATCCCATATCTGTTCTATGGCCTCCAGTAAAATGTTACCATAGAAACACCTTTGCCACAAGGAAGGTGTACTTTTGCAAAGGACCTGGGAGTAAATATCCAGATTCCCATGGCAACTTTTGTGTCCAAAGGCTGAAGTACCATGTGTCAGTGTCTTTTGGAGTAGAAAAAAAGAAAAAGAAAAAAAATCCAGTATTTTCTCCACTGGAATTGTAGCTGAAAATCGTTCAAGGCACCTACTTGAAGGTGGAATGGCTACAGACAGTATTTTGAGTGTGTGAGTGGGTAATAAAGCAATGGAAAAAAAAAAACAAGGAGAAAAGTAGTACTGATTATAAGAGCAGTGAATAATCTGAAACACTCTCAGTGAGTAACATGTATTAGGGCTTCATTTTTTTCAAGTTAGAAGAGGGTCTTGAAATTCCCCAGACACACTTAATACAAAAAGAACTACAGAACAAAAAATATCAGTGTCCTTTCTTATACCAGATTTTATACTTCCTAAAACAAGATAACTACAGAACAAAAAATATCAGTGTCCTTTTTTATACTTTTTTATACCAGATTTTATACTTCCTAAAACAAGAAATTACTATTTTCCTTTCACACATTCAACCACCACCACTTGCTGGGAACAGATCACACATGGACTCCTTGACAAAGGTGAAGAGTAAGACTATGTTGAAGGAGAGCTACACATTTCTCATACTCCAGCAACTTTCCTGCCAGCTAATCCAGAGCAGCCCTGTGGAAATCCTAACAAATAGCCAACATTTATAAAAGTAGACTGCCAGATAGTACTTGTAGTTTTGTGTGATGTAAGTCCTTCTCCCTTCTACTGAAAAAACAGAAAGTATTTTTGAGAACAATCTCTCTGGCCATCCTGCCATCATTTTCTTTTTCCCTAAACTACTTCTCCAAAGATTGCTTTTGCAGTCTTTCACATCCTATAGTTTTGTGTTGTAGATCTCAGCTTCAGGTCAACCAGAGTCAACCTGAGTTCAGGTCAGAATTATCATCCCTCCCCCCATGAAATCTAGGAAGTCAAAATGGTCTATGTTTCCTGTTCTGCTAAACAGGTCTTCCCATGGGACCCATTTGATTCTCTTTGATTTTTTTCCCCCCTTAGTTAGCTAAACATCTAGAGTATTTTTAATAATTATTTAACAAAATGTTCCAGATATTCTCTAGTTAAAAAGCATGCCGAACAAGGAAGGGTATTGCCTTCACTGATGTTTATGATCTTTATAGGGGGTCAAACCTTAAATCTTAGAGTAAAAAAAACAGAAATGAAGCAAGAGAATGTTGTGGTTTGCCCCCCCCTTTGCCCTTTGTTAGAGCCTTACATGATCCCTGGCTTGTTTGGTGGTTGGTTTGTTTTGATGGTTTGTTTGTATTTTCTCTGTTTTGAACCTCTTTACATATGATTGAATGTTTTAGTGTTCTATGTTTAAATTATTTAAGCATGCTTTAAAAGGGAGTGAAGGTCTTACATATCACCTGGGTAGAGGAGTAAGACTCTCATAAGTGTCTCCCTTTTTCCTGAAAGTAGAGGCAGAAAGAACATTTTCTCATTTTAAGCAGCAAAAATCAGACAGGCAACCAGTACGTCCAGAACTCCAAACCAGCCCCAGCAGCAGATGACTCCTGCCCAGCTGGGAAGATAGCAAACTCTGGAGGAGAGGAACAGCTGGTAGAGAAGTTTGGGAGAGCAGATGCAGGAAGGCAGGGATTGTGAGGATATGACGGTGTCATTTATTGAACAACTTCTATTTTTCTTATTTACTTTCATTTTTTTTTAAGTGCTATATGCAGATATGCACTGAAAATATGGAAGCCAAGGAGCAAACTGGTAAAACTGAAACATTGCTGCTCTTTGCCCAAGAAGCAGACCCATTCTTTAAGTGAACAAGGGTAACCTTTTATGAAGCATTACAGGCACTCAGAAAAGTTTTAGGTATATGGACTGGAAGTAGTGGACAGTGGTTAGTAGCACCCACTAGCTGTAATTTTTCTCTTCAGCAATAACTGCTACATTAATTTGGTTGTGTAAATCAAACTTGCAGTCAACTCGTTCAGTTATGAAAATACTAGAAGAGGAGATAGACAGATAGCTGGTTTTTTTAATTTCAACCAAACTTTTTAGAGGATTGAAAATCCTGCTTTTGGCCCGAGAACCATAGTATGCAAAGGACAAATGTGCACATAAGGATTCTAGATGCATAAGCTATCAATACATACAAACTTGGTGGGCTCACTGTAACTGCTAATAGGAAATGTTCGAATAGAAATTTATTTTTTTAAAAAATTTCTCCCATCTGTAAAATTATCAAGGGTTCAGGGAATAGTGAGAGTAAAATGATTAAGTACAATATATTCCT
>KL274867.1:19427-49961 GCA_000699545.1 Podiceps cristatus
ACTTAGTTTAAGAACCTGAGAAATTAGAATATGCTGGGAAAAAGATCCAGAGTTGGAAGGAAAATTAAAGCATACTTCTTCCATGGAATCCCAAAACTTCAGAAAACTAGAATATGCATATAATTAACAGTACAGGAACACTAATATATACCTCTAGTGAATTTTGAAATCTTGTCCATTCTGGAGCACAATAAAGGTGAAGTTCTTTAACAAATGCCTAAATCAAAAAACGTGCATATTTTCTAAGATTGACAGTGAAATGCAATGATGCTTGTTGTCTGGAAAGTAAATCCCTTATTTTCTTGTCCTGAAGCCTAGGATATGAATGTCTACAAGTCTGGGAGAAAACTGCTTGTGGATGCTGACTTGGTATTGGCTAAAACTCTGATAGTAACTGAATTATTACCTTTCTGTGAACTGTCTAGGGACTATGTTATTCTCCTCATGAATCCTATTGGATCTGGTAAAACCGCTGACCTTTTTTGTTGAGATGTAGGCACTTGTAATAATTAGATGCTTGTTTTCTGAGGTCTTTGAAATGATCTTTAATGAGAACTTGGAAAGTAACCAGCATTATATCTGGTCACTGTCAAAGTAATTGGAGTTCCTTAACCGCAAATACTTAGAAATTCTTAGAGAAAAAAAGCAATGGGAATTTTTTTCTTTGGTATCTGAACTAAAACTAGGAGTATTTTTTTTAGAATAGCCAAACCTGGGATGAGAATAAAGGAACCCTTCTGGAAAAACAATGAAAAAACTGAAAAGTGTCTTCAAGTGAAAGATTCTGTCACTACACACAGATGTTATCATTATCAACAAGTTCCTTATGCGTTTCCTGTCACAATCCAGACACATGTTCCAGACAGAAAAAAAAACAAAGAGGACAAAACAGCATTGCCTGGAATCAGTCTACACTATGGCAAAGTTCGAGAAGGTCTGGTGACACAGAGAAACTAATAGAAGAGCAAGTCCCTTTTAGGATGATGAAAAATCATGAAACTCCAAGACATAAATATTTTTATTTCCAAACCAGGGAGGCACAGATTTTGTGAAGAAGAGGTTCTTCCAGTCAGCTGGGAAGAGTCAATTCTGTGCAAAACTCTCCTTCTGTTACAAAGAAACTTAAACGCAACCCTCCACAATCCCTTATGAAAAAAAAAAAAAAAAAAAGAAAAGTAAATATTTCTGGCAAAAGTAATTCACAGCTCTATCCTTCACTGCCTCTTTTGTAGAGGTTAAATAGTTGTGGGAACGTATCCCTTTGGTGTGGATTATTAAATTTTATTTTCAATGCTCGAAAACTCAAGAGCTCTCTTCAAAGGGAAAACATATACTTGAAGCAATTGCACACCACCAAATCTAGTCTCCTGCTATATCAGACAAGCTGTTGTGTCACATAATCCTGTTTATAACCTTTATCAAGTGTTATCTTAAATCTGGTTAGATTTCCTGTTCCCACTGGAAAGCCATTGCAGTGGTTGTCTCAGTACTTGTGGAAATTTTCAAGGCAAGAGGCACACACAGCTGGCTGACATCTATTTGTTCTTAAATAAACATGCCCTTTCCTTGATAACCTGCAATCCTAGGAGTTATTTCCAGTTATTTCAAAATCATTTTCATCCTTCTTGAAGACATACATGTCCATGACATTTCAGAAGGAGACCCATCAACATTTTGAATTGTTGATACTACTCAGTACAAGGGCTAGAAATACCTTACCACATGCCTCTTGCTAACATGTGCTTTGCACAGCCACATCTCATCAGTATTTCATAAACATCCTATGACTGCCTAATGCACTTAAGTCTTTTTTATTCTAGCTGATGAGAACTCAGAATATAGCAGAAATTATTACTTACTTCTGATGCACGGCTTTGTCTTTTCTACTATTAAAATCCATCTCTTTTTATTAAATTCTGCTCTTGATATTACCCAGTTCATCCTACTTGTTATTCAATTCCTCCTCTGCATTGAGATTGACCCCATCTCTGCTTTATCAGCAAATTTTCATTCAGGAGTCAGGGTCATTAAGAAGAATATTAAATGAGACTGCTCACTTGATGAACTCCTCTCATATCCCTTTTCCCTGAAATACTTCCACTTTCAAGATAACCCATCATCCTGGGTAGATAAGATGGAACAGACAAAGGGTCAGGAATGAACTTGATTGCTTGGAGCCTCTTCCTGCAACTGCAATAAACTGAAACCTGTTAGCGTTATCAAAGGTATTACATATTAATGTTACTGTGGTATTGGCGGGACCAGACCTGTGCCTCCTTCTGTAGTCCCACATGTGGTTTGGCCCTTTGCTAAGCCACTACACTTTGTTATGCCAAACTCATCCCCACCTGGCCCAAGCACGGCGACAGAACTGCAAGCATGGCTTGTGCACACCAGCAAAGTTGCAAAAGGGATTTCTGCCAGCAAAATGCCATGTGTGGGGTCAGGGGCTGCTGGAGACACCTGGAAGGAAGCTGGGGTGGGCACCAGTGAGGAAGAGTCATACCTCACAAGCTGCAGCACAAGAGCTGATAATATAAAGCACAATCTCCCCGAGAAATGTCCTCATACCCACAATAAAACCAAGACTGGCTGGAAGACAGAGTGTTAGTGAAGAGACACCCCAGACTCTTAAAACATAACTGAAATAGTTTCATAGCATCACATATTTTGCTGTATCATGTTTCTTACGTTTTACTATCAGTATCTTGAAAGGTTCAGATGATATTATGCATTCTAGTACAATAATGTTCTGCAATCCTTACGGCTTTATTGAAGTGGTTTTATAGCTGTGCAGCAAAATATTGCCCTCTTGTCCTTTAGTGCTGACAGGTTCACAACCATTTAGCCAGTCCACTGGAGCTGGCAGTCCAATGGGGCGAGAAATTAGACACGCTCAGCAACATTGCTTAGATAAAAGCCATTGCTAGGCTTAGTAAGATTGCAGGCTAAGCCAGTCTGGCACAAATAAAGAGAAAAAAGAAAGAAAGAAAGAAAGAAAGAAAAAGAAAGAAAGAGAAAGAAAGAAAGAAAGAAAGAAAGAAAGAAAGAAAGAAAGAAAGAAAGAAAGAAAGAAAAAGAAAGCAAGCAAGCTTAAGAAAGAAAGAAAGAAAGAAAGAAAGAAAGAAAAGAAAGCAAGCAAGCTTAATCGAACCTCTTCATGCATATTCCAGTTACTTCTGCATCTGTTGGCCTATGCAGACTGGCAGGACAGGTAATGGCAGTAAAAGCAGGTGTGGAGAGAAGATGGTCTCTGAGCAGAAGGGAGGCCAAACGGCAGCTGTGCAGGCTCACAGACCATGCTAGCGCTTTCTGGACTGTAGATGAACCACGAGGTAGAAAATGGAGGAGGGAAAAGAGAAAAAAGCAAAGGTAAAATGGAGAATGGAAATAGATTGACAGCATCTATCTGAGTGACCTTGATTCAAGCACACTGCCTCATGATACACAGAAGTACAAATTGACTTTTGAAGCATGCAGGTCTATTGTATAAGGATTTATTGTCAAAAATTGTGTTTTGGTTGCAACTAAGTTACATGAGGTCACAGAGAAATTTGATACAGGCAAGTAAATTCTTGCATTTCTCTGCTGAAGCACAGAAGCCCCTAGGCTGGCCTATAGCAGTCATACAGACACATCCCAGACAGCCAGACTGGCAGCTTGCTTACAGAGAGCTAACTTACAGAACAGCCTGATCGTAAACTTTTCCTCTGTAGGTATGACTGGTTTTTGGGTCAGTTTGAGGAATTTGCAAGTTAGAGTTAAGCTTTATAGGACAGTTAAAAATTGAGTTGTATAAGCCCTTACAAGTACCTCTATGAAAGATACCCATAAAATCCAGTTAAACACAATTTAATTTATTTGAAGATAGAGGCTGATACTATAATGGAAAAAGAGCTGTGCAATCAATCGCCAAATGAACCAAGAATTAATTCGGGATTTTCATAGAACCTTGAAGAATTAGGTGAGCCTCTGAAAAATTCCTTTCTTAGAAAAATATGTAGGGCCTATGGCTTCAAAGAAAAGTCAGTTGTCAATCAGTGTCCGAGAGTAGATGTTGCATGCAAAGACAAGATGTCAGAATTCAAGGTCAGGGTTTTAACTAGGTAGAATCTCTTTCATTAGCTATTTTCCTTGGATATTAATCAATGTGAGAAAGCAATAACAAGTCTAGGAATGATCAGAGTGTGACCTGAAGAAGCGTCTAATAAGAGCATCAAGAACTGTGTCATCACTGATATGGTACTTGATTATAAAATCCTCATACAAGGGAACTTTAGATTTAAGGATACTCAGTGATTAAGGATTATACCAAAAGCCTGCAAGAACAGTTTATAAAGATATGCAACATCATCATTTTAAAAACTGTTATGCTGATGCCCCTTTCATTGGGCCTTCATTGGTTATATATTAGTACCATGAAACAGATAAAACTGAGAAAGTTCTCTGTTTCATTTCCACTGTAGTCTTGCACAAACACTGCAGCTGAAAAAATATTATGTACATAAAAAAGAACAACCCTCACCCACCAAAAAAAAACCCCAGACATAATTCACAGGAGGGGGGAGGTATTAAGTGCTTTTTAGAAAAGGGAAACAAAAATGTTCTGCTGTAAGGATAACTACCAGTACTGCAACACAGCATTCAAGACATATTCTCTCTGTGCACTATTCTTATTTAAGTTCTTCCTGCAACTGAATTAAAGAAATCAAAGCATGATTTTATTAATCAACATTTTCGTTTCATATGCTGAGACCTATTTTAAAGCAAACTACTGTTTCATAGTAGGCATCATTCTTCAAGTTTTACAAATTTCCTTTTCTGTATCTGCTATTTTTACCATCTACGTAAATGAACTTATAAGCACACAATCTATTGACCTCTTCATGAGAAAAATCTAATGTGTAAATTAGTATGACATCCTAAGGTTTAGTAAGTAAAAGTGACATGAAATTCCCTTTTGCTTTTTAAGCTAATTACCTAATTGACGCATTTCATTAAGCTTTAGGATTTTTTTCTTTTTTTCAAGTAGCAAAATGCTATCTGCTATGCATTTTAAAAAGGTATCATTCTCAACTGAATTATTTAAGGAACATTTAGAAGTGGTGTTTCTTAGAACCTTTTAGCAAATAAGGGTTCAATTATGACTTATAACAATGTCATACAGATCAACATTTAAAAAATTGCACAAATACTATTCAGAAGAACACGAACTGCGTTATCACCTTGAAGATCTCAAGAGTAGTTGTGCACAGTAGAGATTCTTTTCCTGTTGCAAGATGTACAGACTTTTAAAGTGCAGCTTTACAGAGTTAAGAAATTAGGCAATTCAAGTTAATATACATACACACAAAAATCACTATGCATGTTTTTGCAAAGGAGAAAAATCAGTACCAGATAGATGTAATTATTAAAACCAATTAAAGAAATGGAACCATTGGTGAAAAGCCTTTTCTCTTGTAACAGGTGAAAAATCTTTTCAACTTGAATTAAAGTTAATCATATCAGGATATGGCACATATTCAATAGAATAATGGTTACTTCCTTATTTGAGCTGTCATAAGGTATATTACTGCTTTTCCACAACACAGTTCTTTTTGTTGAACTTTATTAATATAGTATTGAATGCAATCACTAAATATCATTAAATTGTGTAGTAGCATCACACAGACTGTTGAATCTGCTAGCTAAAAAGTGGATTTATGCTTAGCAAAGAACAAAGCAGCCACAGTATTTTACATAGGTTTGGGGAGGTATGTTGTTTGCTCTACATGCAGTTCACTATCCACTCTGCCTGTATCTTTAAAGGCTACTTTTCATTGAAGTTTCTGGTTCAGAGCAGATTAGAACACAGAATAGACTGTAAAATATCTTGGGAGAGAAAAATACTCACATGTAATTAATGGAATTTTCAGTCAGCCTTGAGTAACTACTAGTAAGGTCTATCTATATCGAGGCAGACAGGCTTCCAGCTACAACTGCTTTTTCCAGTTTCCATAAACAACAATATAACCACAAGGGATAGAATCAGATGTCACCGCTATATTAAAGCAGCTGGAGAGGTAAGAGAGGTGCTGAAAGATGACAGAATGAAAAGGAATACTCTTTTGGAGATGTGAGAAAGAGAAAGACGGTCTATTTGAAAGCTGCATTAACTGTTGAGTAAGACCTACGAGCAAGAGGACAAAAATCTGTTTTAAATGGGACTCTTGTCAAACATCCTCTTGTCATCTACATGCATGTGTTTGAAGTGTCAGGGTGAAAGGCAAAGCCTATATCTCTTTGGTGTGCAGACCAGAGCCCATTCAGGAAGGTGGGTGTTCAATCCACAACATCCTTCCAGCTGCAGCATGCAAAGACCCATTGCCTGGTTAGAGATCTGCATGCAGCCTTCTTCAAGGGATCTATCTTATTAGTAGAAAATAGAAAACAGAACTGTGACGTGTTCTTATGCTGATTCAAGTTTCCTTAATAGGTCATGTGCTATGGCAACAAATCTGAAATCCATGTAGGTAAACTTTTGCTGATTTATTCATAGTTGATTTATGGATTTCTCTTTGAGGCTCCAGAGGAATTCCATTAAATCCATCATCTGTTCTACCAGATTTGATTATGTCAGTGACTCTGTTGCCCCTCCTTCTTCTCCTTTGATTTCACAGACAGAATGAACACAGAGTGTATGGAAAGGAGTATGTAGCTGAAATCTCCAAGCTTCTGCCTCTGCAGACTTTTAGATTCAACCTTCAAACTTGAGGGGCATTTTTATGCTAAAAAATATACATGCTAATAAGATGCTCCAGTGCATGGCTTTTGAAAAAGCTAGCATAGTGTTAAAACGGGCGGTGTTGAAAGAACATAAACTTCACTAGATATGTCATTACTTTGACTGTTCTCTTCCGGTATTGAGAGCAGATGGGCATAATTGTCCACCTTTCTGGGATGCTTCTCAGGTATATATTATAGACTGGGTACACTATTTGTCTGGATTAGAAGGGGGAACGGTATCACTGAGAGTTCAGTGAGCTACTGTGCAGGAGGTTTCTGCTATTTATGAATAAATTATCAAAAGTGAAGGAGTAGTTCTGCTCTGCATTGCAGCCTCCTTTCCTGTCTCATCTAAACCTCTAGCATCTACAAAGTCATACAAGGTAGGACCTCCTTGTTCATCCACACAGGCCTCCTGTTTACATTGCCTGACTTCCTGCACATCAGGCTGGACTGTTATGGAGCTTGGAAGAGGAGATCTTTGAAAATCAACCAGCTCTTCTGGACCCCACTTCTCTCCAGGGCCATATCCCATGGGATCCTTCTAAGCAGGTCCATCAAGAGGTGAAACCGTGTTATAGCCTAATGCTTCAACACTCGGCCATCTTACCCGTGATTTTCATTAACCAATGACTACTCTCAACCAACCACAAAGATATTGGCACTCTATGCCTAGTTTTTGGTGCATGAGCCAGTATGGATGGTACTGCCCTCAGCCTACTCCTGAGACCAGAGTTATGATCCTGCTTTTTCCCTTGTTACCTCCTTGTAGGATCCTAAACTTCTCCATTTCATGATCAGCCAAGGCTTCCCCCAGCCTTCAAATCCCCTAGCCTTCAAATCCTCAACTAATTGTTCCTTGTTTGTAAGTATGAGGTCCATCAGAGTGTTTTCCTTTGTTGGCTCATTGATCACTTGTGTCACAAATGAATCTCGTTTGCTTCCATTTACCCCTTTTTCGTTCACGATATTGTCTCTGCTCAGGAAAGCTTGCAAGGCAAAACTAGCAGAACCATAAAAAATGAGAACCAGAGGATGAGAGGAATTATAAAGCAACAGTCAGTGGTATGGTTTCCGATTTGAGCATCCATGCAGCTCTTACAGAAACCGCATAAATTAAAATGCAGTCAGGTATTTTATTGGAGAAACTAAGGCAATAGACAAGTTCATCTCCAGCTGTCCAGCAGGCTTAAGGTAATTATTTTTAGCATCTTCTGTGGCAGGTACTCAGGTGGTATGCCTGAATTAAGAAATAGTGCAAAGGGAAATCCAATGGTCTGCTTATATCTGGTTATCTAACATGACATTGCATGGTCAAGGTGTTTGTCTCCTTGTTCCGTGTGACAGGAGCATCCTTTCTTTGCCCTGTCTCTTGCACGGGTTTAGGAAATTGGCTCTGAAACCTGCTGGCACTCAGTCAAATTCTGCAGTGGACAGACGGCAAAAAGTAGTTAAGAATTCAGTGAGGTTTGCAGTCTGCAGGTTTAACGACACAGTGGCACCTGCCATACTGTGGCACTGTGCTTAGCAAACCACTTATAATGGTCCATTCAGACTACCATTACATTTCTCATTTTGATTCTGCACTTACAATACCTTCACTTACAGTCCAAATTATGCAATGCATTAAAACATCTTGAAAGTGGGAAGCAAATAGGCACCAAAAATTAGTTTCAGTAACCCTTGCTGCGTGGAAATTGAATGATAACACCCCCCGCAGGGGTGCGGAGATTTACAAGTAATCATATCTGTTCATACCAACCATTCAGTTCCTGGACAATATGTAAATACCAGGCTCCCTATAGTGTATCTAATAATTTGCCCATGCTCACTTTCAGCTAATAATTTTTTCCTACCCAAAAGAACATTATAAGCTGTAAAAGTTTGGTTCAAGTCAGATTTGAAGCTTTGTGGATAAAAAGACAAAGGATTTGGGGTTTAGCTCTACATACAACATAACTAAGTACTTTAAAGGATCTCTTAATTAAAACCAAAACCAAACAGAGAGAAATCCTGTACTACACAGCACAAAAGCCTTCAAAAATTTATTAATCTATCATTTAACATTGATGTGTGCGATTCCTTTTGACAAACATGAACTTAAGAGAACACTTGAGAAGAATTTGGGGTTTTGAAGGGTTTTAGCTACGATGCCTCCCATACATGCATGATGGTAAGTGTGCGAGCTAAGATCAGATAGAGGTTTGTAGTTCGAGAGTTGTGTGTGTACAAGACATGTATATATTTTATTGGTGTGCTAGGTAGGGAGAAAAAGAGACAGTTACCATTAACCATTCACCTATCCCTTTCCCTGTAAGTTCAGTTCTCTGACTAATACATAATGATAGAAACTCCAACAGATTTTTTCTTTTCCTCTTTTTTTTTTTTTTTTTTTTTCTTTTTTGGGCATCTCAACTATTGATCATGGCTGTTTTTTCACTTTAGATAAAATACAGTTTTAGCAATTTTGCCTTAGAAACAAGTTGATCTCACAATGTAATTCAAAGCAAAGATACACACACACCTCTTACTAACATTCAGCCACTGCATCTCAAATACACACGAACCACCCTGTCATGACCAGCTTGCTCACTTGCAACGTCTCCTGGTTTCTAGCTTTTCCACTTCCAGGGGAGACTTTTCATGCTATGCTTTCACACAGGCAAAGAACTTGTATACATCTTTCAGGTTTTCTTTGAAAGATTGGTTGTCGTTCACCGACTGAGTCACCATAAAGCTTTTCCTGGAAACATTTCAGCCTTTATCCCTGCTGGCTCCATCTCCCTTCTGCCTACTCGCTGCTAAACACAGCCACTTCCAGGTAACTTTGAGAAAGTGAAAACAAAGTAAACCCGCATGTTGGTGTGCTGTATATCACTTTTACTATGCAAATAATTGTTTAGAGAAGAATAAAAGGCTGTAAATATTTTGAGAAGTGGGCCCCCAGTGCCTCTTCAGCATGCCAAATGGCACCGTGTGCTTCGTAATTATGTAATATAGAGAATACCAGCTGGTTTGAATCGTTCTCAGGGGCTCTGGATGATATCAAAATGCTCAGCTCCCCCAGCGAGAGCCATAATCAAGTAATACTGTACAGTCAGACCAAATTGACATTGAGTTGTTGGCTCTTAACGCACTTTAAACCAGATGTTAATACCGTACACTGTGACTGTAAAGTTTGGGGGGCTTTTTTTCTTAGATAAAGCATTATTTCTCTGACAGAGCAATGTCTGGTATGCAGACATTCTCCCAGAAGCTGCATTTTATATTTTCTGAAGAGCCAGCTAGCCAGATGTTTATTTTTCACTGCTATGACACGGAATGAAAGGGATACTTGTTTTGCTGTCTACAAAGTAGTGCAAAGAGGCTGCCAACACACACATTGTTATGTATGCGGCATGACAACTCTTTAAGCAAAGTCTTGGGAGCAAACTTGTCAGTTCTTAGAGTGGCACTAACTGGGAAGAAGTGGTAGTTGGCTTTTATTAATGTGTAAAAATAGAAAAGCATCTCCATTTACAAAATTTTTGCAATTGGTTCTCTAATGCTTTACAAAGCAATAACCACCCAGAATTTCTTCAGGTCATGCATTTAACTGCTTTACAAAAATGTAGTATGAAACAGAACTAGAATCTATAATATTATATTCATTTTGTGCCATCTAATATGGAAGCTGAGAAAACTCTCAAGCTGTTGGTACAACTACTCCCCTACTAAAGCATCACAATCAAACCACTCTTTCAACAGAGATTATGGCTTCCTTCATATTCTTAATAATTTCTTACAGCCATCCTGAGAAAACTTTCAATTTTTATGACAGCGCAAAGGGCTCCTTTCTTTTGCATACCATACCTTCCCAGGTCAAAGACCCTGTAAGCCAAAGAATTAATTATGAACCATTTATCATGTTTTCTATGCCTGTGACTGTTAGTGGAGCCTCCTGCAGGTGTCTAGTGCAATAGTAGCGTTGTCCTAACAAAGCTCCACTTTGCAGTACAGACTGAAGGCCCAGTAACTGGGCTGCAGCTCACTGCCCCGGTGCTCAACAGCCAATCCTCTTGCACAACCTATGAATACTCTACACAATACCCACACAAATCCTATTCAAAATTTATGATTTTCTCACAGTATTACCCAAAAATCTGCCAAGTCTCAAGGACCAAAGTATGGCTGCCATGTGTCACATACAATCATGAGATTAGTCCGTGTTCCTCTTCCTCCTCATGAGCCTCATAGCTCATACCAGTTTGCCACTTTGATCCCTTGACAGTCATTCTGCTGGTTTTAAGCTGCTTTGCATGCTGCTGTCTGATCTGAAATGTGGGAAACAAAGAGTGCTAGGAGATTATAGGTGCCATTAAACGAAGCTACTGCATAAGGGATAGAGTTCAGCAACTGCTTGGCTGGAAGAAAATGAGAGGAATGTAAAGATGTACTGATTGCCTACTATATATTATAATATCCCAAGGTGAACCATAGGGACCTGTCCTCCCTGAGACACTAATATAGCACAGATTGTGTATAAATATGTATCAATTCTTCACAAAAAAATCAGTATAATACCCTTTTATCCTCTTGAATAAACACCAAAAAATGTTTTACATATTATCAGTAGCTTCCTTCCAGATAGCTATGTTAAAGCAGCAAGCCCTTAGGTAATAGGAATAAGCACAAGCAATTATGTTATCAATTATTCAGATGGATAACTACTTAAAAGAAGACAATACAGCTGCTTTAATAATTAATAATATTTAGGACACTAACAAACTACAATGTCACTTAAAAAGATTTTTTTTATGGGCTACTGGGCCATATTTTTTTGAGGAACACAAAAATAAAGGAACATTTGAGAGACTTCTCCTTGGGTTACAGAAGGACTGTATCAGCATTTCAGGTTAGATGGCACTTTTAAATTCACAACAATCTTTTATCCCAAATAAATTGTTATTAAAAAAAAATGTGGTAGTCTTGTACATCAATAGTTAATATTTTGTTTTCTGTTGAGTCTATCTTTTTGAGATACTCTTTTTCTTATCAGTTACATTACTTTCAATATATCAAAACCTGACTTTCAATCCTTCTTTTCCCAATGGGAGTCTGTAAAGAATCCATATCAAAACGGAAATTTGTTGGGAATGGATGCTAGAATAAACCTCTTGGAGGTCACTGGACTTTGAAGGAAATAAGAACGAGAAAATATCCAGTCAGCTCTTGTATTCATAAAATAGCTCCTTTTGAGGAGCTTAACAAAACATATGCAATTGCATTTTTGTACTTAGGATGCTATACTTTCCTTACCTGTTTTATTAGGTTTTGTTAGTTCCATTTATCCAAGACAGAGGAGGGAACAGAGATTTTTGCCTTGAAGAGCACTCAGAATTTTCTTTATAGGAGTGCCTAAAGATAGACTCCTAAATCTATACTTAGGTATCTAAGAGAAAAACAAACAGCTCTCTTTGAGGGCAATCACCACCTTTAAAATAACTGAAGGCAGATTTTTATTTAATGTCTATTAAAGAATGGAAGAAACTCTAATTTAGTAGGATAATTCTTCTATCACTTAAGATTAAAATAGTTACTACAGACCTGTGCCTTTCCAAGACCAAGATCCTGTGGCAGGTTCAATACATGTCATTTCAAGAATTAACCTGGAGCTGGTTGTGGGATCAGAACTATAGTTTTATTGCTTACATTTGTCCCTCTAAAAGGCAGTTATCCCCCAGGTTTCTTTCCCAGAATCATCTCCTGCAACTGTGCTTCACTGATTGCTTATGATTCAAGGACATGACTGTGCAGGAAATTCGTCACAGCAGGCTGGAGGGGTGTTCCATTTATGTTTGAAAAACCGCAGTCTCCACAATAATATGTCTTCAGACTTGCCCCAGCACAGCAACTACAGAGAAAACAGCTTCTCAGAAAATATCAACACCTGACTTCCAGAGGGAGCAAAAAGCAACGTGATTTTTGATTCACAACATGATGCCTGGCCTACTGATACAGGCATATTTAGAAAAGGATTTTCACATGGAGGCAATTTAACTACACTGAAGTTTAAGGTAATAAAAGCTTGTTTCAAAAGATACACACAATTTCTATGTCAGACCTTAACTATCTGCAAAAGCAATGTGTGATTTCTTCAGCTAAACTGGTAAATGTGATTGCTTTGATAAAATTCTATTTTACATCTATTTCTGAGAGTAAAAAAAATGCTTGACTTTGAGATTATTTATTGGAGCTGTTTCTCTCATGTTTTTTAGGAGTTCATTTTAAATCATTTAGAAAATTCTATGCAAACAACAACTTATTAAATATGTCACTGCTTTGGTAAGCCTAAAAATAAGCAAAGATGATCTTTATTCAAGCACAACTACACAGGGACTGAACTGGAATGAATCATAGGATTCAACTGGTTGATATTTTTCCCTTTCTACCCCCACCTTCCCAAGAGCTGTAGCTAATGCCAAATCTACACCAGAGATTTCAGCTTGGAGAATGATAAATAAGGGGGAAACTATTTAGCTATCATTACCAGTGGGATGGATGTTATTAGAAACATGGGGATGAGATCTAAAGTCAACCAGAATCAAATCACAGATGGCAGGTATACAGTCATTATGAAAAAGGCTTTAAAATATAGTAACTTTATAACATGCTGATGAGGCTCAAGTATTCAAATAATACTTGTATTTCAAAAAGCAGAATATGGTACTCACCACATGAGAAAGATGAAAGAGTTTTTCATCGTGTGAGCAACATAAGTGGGTAAATACCTAACATGGACTAGGAATAAGGGTTACTAACTCAGCTTCATTTTTATAATGACCTCCCAAAGCTCTACGGACATCACTGGAAAGATATTTCAATCACTATTACCAGTTTTTATATAAACATTGTGATACCCAGAAAACAAGAGATTTGGAAGCATGCTAACATTTCAGTATGCAACAAAAGCAAACAAGTAAGTATGAATGCTGTGCATGATAAAAGATTGCCAAAGATTTGGCTTCTAAAGGATGGGAATACAATTAAACACTACATTTGGGGCTACAAGTCTTGGCAACCATACCTAGTTCTAGTATTTTAGGAGGTTATAAGTTTGGTAACTATGAAGCTGAGATATTCTTAGAATTTTGTATTAGTTCAGTTAGAACCACATTAACTACTAATTAAAAAATAGCACAACACTGGACAATACTAGTAAAGTATACATTCAGAATACTAAGTGATCTATAAATTATGTAATGAATCATTCTCAAAATGCTGAAAGTGCGATTTTCTAATGTTGAGCACTAGAGACAATCCCATTAAACATTTTAAAAAATAATCTATGAGTAAATACAAAAAAAACCCCCACACTGCTGATTTTTCAAATTACACAAAGGCTGCTTGTAAACTGTTATGGAGAAGGAAGTAGTGCATAGAAACCAGTTACTGGGAAGGTAAGCACACCTAGGACATAGCAGGCCACTAGGTTGGTCAGGCCCCAACAGTCTGGATGGGGCCAGACGACATCAGTGGACAAGGGAAGAGCTACTGATGTTGTCTGTCTGGACTTCTGTAAGGCCTTTGACACAGTCCCCCACAACATCCTTCTCTCTAAACTGGAGACATATGGATTTGATAGATGAACTGTTTGGTGGGTGAGGAATTGGTTGGATGGTCACATCCAGAGGATAGTGGTCAAGGGCTCAATGTCCAGAGGGAGATCAGCGACAAGTGGTGTCTCTCAGGGGTCCATACTGGGGCCATTACTGTTTAACATCTTTATCAATGGCACAGACAGTGAGATTGAGTGCACCCTCAGCAAGTTTGCAGATGACACCGCACCACGTGCCAGGGGGATGGAATGCCATCCAGAGGGACCTGGACAAGCTCAAGAGGTTCAACAAGACCAAGTACAGGGTCCTGCACCTGGATCAGGGCAACCCCCAGCATCAATACAGCCTGGGAGATGAAGGGATTGAGAGCAGCCCTGCCAAGAAGGACTTGGTGGACGAGAAGTTGGACATGAGCTGGCAATGTGCACTTGCAGCCCAGAAGGCCAACCGTTTCTTGGGCCACAAGTTGATCCTGTGGCTTGGCATTAACTGCAGCACATACAGCCCTGACTTTTCAGAAGTGCAGCTCTAGTCATAGCGAGGCCCTAAACAGGGTCACATCCAGAGGATAGTGGTCAAGGGCTCAATGTCCAGAGGGAGATCAGCGACAAGTGGTGTCTCTCAGGGGTCCATACTGGGGCCAGTACTGTTTAACATCTTTATCAATGGCACAGACAGTGAGATTGAGTGCACCCTCAGCAACTTTGCAGATGACACCGCACCACGTGCCAGGGGGATGGAATGCCATCCAGAGGGACCTGGACAAGCTCAAGAGGTTCAACAAGACCAAGTACAGGGTCCTGCACCTGGATCAGGGCAACCCCCAGCATCAATACAGCCTGGGAGATGAAGGGATTGAGAGCAGCCCTGCCAAGAAGGCCTTGGTGGACGAGAAGTTGGACATGAGCTGGCAATGTGCACTTGCAGCCCAGAAGGCCAACCGTTTCTTGGGCCACAAGTTGATCCTGTGGCTTGGCATTAACTGCAGCACATACAGCCCTGACTTTTCAGAAGTGCAGCTCTAGTCATAGCGAGGCCCTAAACAGGCACCTACACTTTCTAGAGAGATCAGGAATGTCCTTTTATGCCAGCAATACAGAATATGAAAGCCACAAAGGAGAACGAGGAAATATTGGTCTCACTTTCATAGCACTGCTGTGAAAAACATGATTTTCATAGCTTACATTCTGGGTGACTAAGAGGGGAAGCAAAAAAGAGTGAGGTGCAAAGAAAGAGGTAGCAGGGGGATTCTTAGGAGTTAGAGGGTCTCTCGGAGGAGATTAAAATGTATGTGCCCCTTTAACCGTGGAGAAGACTACAGGGGTTAGAAAAGAAAAAATCTTGTGAGATGAGGCAGAGGGTAGAGAAAGCAGGTCATTTTTACAACAGAAGAGATCTTGAGCAGCTAAAATACAGCGATATGCATCTGAAAGGCAAAAGGAGGGGTATATATTTTGGCTAGACAGAAGATAAAGGATAAAGGAAGAGGGAACACCTTTTAGAAGGCAGATAGGGAGAGATATTTTGAAGTGGAAAGTATCTAGGGATGGTGTGAAGGATGATTTGGAGGAAAAATAACAGGAGGCTTTAGGTAATAGAAAAATAGAACTTTAGCTGGAGGAGGAAGAATGAAATAGAAGTTTGGTAGTTTTTTTTTTTTTTTTTTTTTTTTTTAAAAAAAGGGGGAGTTTCAGAGTTGAATGATTAATAAAGAGAAAGGAAGAAAATTAAGGGAATCAGTATGGGATGGGATTTTTCCACTACAAAAGGCTGACTCTTTATTCAAGAGAGATGTCCAAGGTATACAAGATACTGATGAAGAATTTGAATGAACCTCAAGAAAGATCAGAAGCTAAACTAAAGATGCAAGAAGTGAAGTAAATGAGTGTTAGCAACTAGAGATATAAAGACTGCCTGCATCCATGACAAATGGCAAAACCAACAGTAACCAATCTAAGCATCCTAAATAAACAAATAATTAATCAAGGCAAAATATAAAAAAATAATATTTAACAGTAGGTGAAACCACATGTTTTATCAGGATGAACAGCCACGTGTTTCATCAATTTCCAGAGGTCTTTAATATTCCCACCTGCTATATTCTACTTTTTTCATATGCTGTACACCTGCAGGATAAACGATATATTAACAGCGCTTAAGTATGTACGGCTCTCTCCAAATACTCATCTCAAATTGATTACTGGAGTATATATTTACTGCCTGCCTAAGCAGCAACTTAAATTACTAAAAGGACTCAAAACAATCTTAGAAGATGATGATAAGCAACATTACACAACAATCGCCTATTATTGTTTTAAGCCCTGCCAGAGAGTAGACATGCACTGTGATACTGATGTGAAAAGATCAGTTACTTATTTCCATTGAATTAACAGGGAATGACTTAACAAAATAAAGGAAAGGAAGAAAAGGCACTATGCTTTTTCCTCTTCTGCGTGTGCATTTGTAAAGCTGTCACATCTTGTCATGATCAGAAGGAAAAAACCTCACAAACCTTTTGGAAGAAATTTTTTCTATCTGCTTAATCAAATACACCTAAAATATGTTTGGAAGTACTCATTTTGGCAGAGATCTGAAAAGTTACTCAAGTCTCACTCAAACCTATGAATCAGAAACTGAGATAATGTTACTCTTGATAAGTCAGGCGGCTTCTGGGATTCTCTAGAAGGGAGTTATTGCACGTTGCTCACAAGTATTCATCTACTTCAATCACCTTTGCTGGTGTATTTCTCATCTTTTGAACTGCTTCCATTTCACTTTATCCTTTCTGTCTCAGCTTTTGGGTCCAGGAGTTCAGAAATGCAGTTTCTTCTCTTTTCACCACTTCAAAAGCATCCTGTTTGTTCAGCTATCCCCATAATCTATGAGTGCTTCAACCTCAGTGTTTCTGGGGTGTTTTTTCTCACCCAGGACAGCACAATACCAGTAGGATTTTTCCTTTGTATCTTCACAAGTCTGAAACAGTACCAAGGAAGCAACATACCATAGATTTGCCGGTATTACTATATAGCTGCTTGTGAATGGTGGTGGCAGCAGCAGTGTTCAGAAGCTCTGTCTGCCAACCAAAGGAAGTTATTATTCGTTATCATCTGCTAGTACCAATGTTTTGGGACTATCAGAGAAAGAACTATCCTTGAAATGATGTTTAGAGCCATTTTAGCTCCTTGGCTTTAACACATAAGACCCTGAGCCAGAGCAAAGTTTTATTCTGTGTCAAGGAGTTCCATGACTGGTGAAAACCTGATCCCTTTTACTGTCCCAAACCTGTTCAGTTCAGCCCCCTCTTACTTATAGAGGAAGAATTGATCTGCCTGTCCAGGCCACTCTTGATTTTGCAGACTGTTGTCACATTCCTGTTAGTCATCTCTTTTTCAGCCTGAAGAATCTTGGCTCACTCAGTCATTCCTGGTAGAAGCCATTCCATACCTCTCATCTTCCCTTTGCTCTTCTTTGAGACACTCCCACTTCAAGTATATACTGAAGCGCATGATATATAAGGAGATGCTGAAGAGAGCTGGCTTTCCACAGCCTTAAGAAGATAAGGCCCTGAGAGACCTTATTGCTTTCTACAGTTACCTAAGTGGAAGATGTAGATAAAATGTAACCAGAGTCTTCTCTGGGATTTCGAGGTGGGGCAATCAGAATATTGCTATTCCAAAGACATGCTGTTCCAGGTAAGGATGTCCAACAGATTTATACACTGGCATAGTCATCATCCTTTTGTTTGTTTGTTCTCTACTCTATTTTTAACAATTACAAACGTCTGATTTATCTTTTCTACCTCTAAGCAGCACAGCATTATTTTTTCTTAGACCTGTCAGAATCTCCAGATATTCCTCCTGAGTATTAATGGTGAGCTCAATTCCTGCATTTTCTGTGTGAAGTTCAGACCTTTTTTTTTTCCCCCCTGTGTGCATCACTTTATATCCATCTACACTGCATTTCATCTATCATTTCACGGCTCAGTCACTGATTCTTATAAGTTCATCTTGCAGTTTGTTACTGATGGACCTTGTTTTACTATGCTGAGTTAATTTCAGTATCATCAACGGACTTGGTCACATCTATATTCATTCTAGTTATTTTTATTCCTTAGTTTCTGTCCTTTGATCCACTATGTGTTTATGCAAGGAATTGTATAGGCAGCAACCCTCGAGTCACTCACTTTTCTTAACACATTCGGGAAAGGAGTCTTTTTGAAGGCCATCTGGAAATCCTGACAATCTCCTCTACCCACATACTTGCTGGCAACTTTGAAGAATTCCAGTGGCTTTGTGAATCAAGCACTCCATTTAAAAAGCCACCATGGATGTTCATCATATTTATCCATGTGTCCATTAATCCTATTTTTACCATAGTTTTTATTCATTTCCCTGAAAATTATGTTACAGGCTAACACCTGTAAAGATTACAGGTCTATATTAACCCTGACTTCCCAAAAAGCCTTTTTAAAAAACGGTTTTGCTTTTGCCACCTGCTGATCCTCAAGTACCAGAGCGGTTTATGTGATCAATTATAGGCTGCTGTTCATTACACAACAATGACGAATAAACGTCTTTTAAAAACAAAACAAAAAACGTTTTCAGCTAATGATGTGTCTAAAGGATGTAAAGCTGTTGCTCTACTTTCTGTCAGCTTCACCTGACTGCATATGTACTTTATCCATTTAAAATTGAAAGTACTATACTTCTCAGTTATCCAAAGACAGACATTTTCTGTTTTACAGATTATGCCCGGAAACTGGTTTGTATGCAGTACCCGTTAGTATGTCTCTTTCACTACTGGCAAAAGCAACCACAAGAACACAAACGTTAAACAGCATCCTTCCCAAGAATTCCTTCTTAAAGTTAATTGGATATGATGACTTCCTGTTGTTTCCAGAATTTGGTGTAATTAAGTTAATTTAAAATTTTCATTAAAAATAGCTAAATTTCCATAAGAGTGCTGTTTAGTTGTGAAATTTTGTCACCTTAAAGGCCTCAAATGAAAGACTACAATGGATTTAACAGAACTGAATATCTCTGATATATCAGTGCTTCTCAATAAACCCATTTAAACAACTTTGTTCTTCTGTCTCACCAGCAACCACTGCTACCCTGTGTTCCTTCTAAGAAATACGAATTTAAATTATGTACAGAAAACATGCGTTAGCCATAATGCAGTGCTATCTACAAATGTTCATACTAGGTTAGGTTACTTTTAGTGCAAAGAACATTTGTTCTATTATGCAATACATGAGGAAAACATTACTGTAGATAATATATCCACATAAATGACCAAATGATACTTAATATACTGAAAATAGTCTATACATATACAATCTCATTTTATTCCAGTTACAAAAGTTGCCTCTAATAAAGAGGACGATGAATGGCACATGACTGAAAACCCACGCATTTTCTTCCAGCCTTGATTCAAGGAGGGTTCTCTATGCTTCACCAAGCAGAGAAAGATGGTTTTCTTCCTTGCATCAGAGACAAGCAAGTAGAAGCTTTTGTGTATTTGTCTCATGACAACATTTCATCTTAATACAATCTGGACACAGCAGCTACTGAAGAAAATTGCTCGCAGTTTGCTGGCACCATGGGAGACCATCATTACTGACAAGATTGAGAAACCCATCAATGAGAATTCAGGACTCAATCTAACTGTGGCATCCAAGTGCTGTGCTTTTTTTATTAGGGCTATTTTCTTGCATCTCTTTAATTCTTATTCATGTCCACTGGTCCTTGACTCACATTGCGATTCAATGCAATAAAGGCTTCAGCTCAACTGAATTCAATCTCAGAAATCATCGCAAAGTAAGATTTATGTAGTAATTTTTAGAAAACCTTATGACAGCCACCAGTTCAAGTGAGGAGATGTAAGCTGTTCTTCAGCAGTATTGCAAAGATGTTCACCTATCTCCTTCACAAAGGAATCAGGCAGGGCAGCCTATTCTGTATCATGTTGTGATGACATAAGTCACTTTCCCTGTACATGCTTGGCAGAAACCAGTTACTACCTGTGCCAGCATCTTTGTTTAATTAGTTTGTTTGATTGAAACTCATCTGTCTTTTTACAGAAAAAAAACCCAACTAAATTCAGCTTTCGGTCTCATGATCACTCACTCCAAATCAGACTAAAGCCATCACTGTTCTTAAAAAAGTTTTAAATAGGGTACAGAACTATTCTTTTAAAAAAATATGTGATTTGCTGAGTTTGCAAATGTCACACAACAACCAGTAAAAATCGAGAACCAAAAACCACAGGTCTATTTTGGACTTCCTTGTTATTGCAAATGGTATAGCTATACCTGCAAGGGGGAGAGATAATAAAATTCTAGAAATAGGACAAAAATACATCCTTTTCATGAACATGGCCTAAGACACAAAGATTCGTACTCTCTTCAGCTGAAGCTGATGCACCTGTCATTCCTATGCTGCACCAGTTCTCTGGTCTTCATCTGCAGTACAAATCTTGTTTCATACAAATCTACTATTCCATACAGTGGCAAAATTTACAGCTAGCTTTTCCCAAAGCAGTGTTAACCAAATCTGTAATCAGAATCTCATCTAAAAAAACCCAAAAAACAAACAACCCCCCCCAAAAAAAAAAAAAAAAAAAAAAATTATTCTTACTTCTTGTTTACTTATACTAACCTTCAGTCCCTAGTTGGAAGATCTCTCAAAAAACCTACATCCCCAGACTCTCACTGTTAAGTGGTAGGGTATTCTAGCTTTGAATTACGTCAGTTATTGAAAAACAATCTCTTGAAATACACTGAAAACACCTCGTTTCCAAATCTAGTGCAGATTCCCAATTTCTGAATATCCAATCTGGAAAATTAACTGGGGTTTTTTGTGGATTTGCTTTTGGTTTTTTTTTGTTGCTGGTTTAATTTGTTTTGTTTTAATATTATATACTCAGGCTAGAAAAGAGGTAGGGCAGAAGTGTGCTGAAGATATAAGATTTTGGAAGGTAATTAAAAAAATCCCAAATATCTGGTTGGTCTTCTTTTGTAGCCTAAGGTTTCTTCCATCCCAATTGAAGTCATCACAAACTAGCTTCATTATGGACATCACATTAAGCTATCATGTCATTAAACAAGCAGAGAGAATTAGGTCAATGCATTGACTTAAAACATCTTAAAGATGTAAAAGTCGATTCAGAAGACTTTAGGTTATTGTTGAATGAAACCACAATGTTTTAATTCATCCCTGTAATACGTGCTCTCTGAATTTACTCCATAATGGTTGCTACTTCTTTACCTGCAATCCGATTTTGAATAAGGTTTAGTTTCAATAAGGCTTACACTATTGAAGACCAATACTCTATGGAGACGATAAAAAAATCTTAATGCTAACCCTGGAGAAAACAGTGTGGGTAAGATCCAGCCTCTTTACTGACTACTTATCTCAAGGTCCCCACAAGACAATAGTTCCATTTTTTTCTGTCATCTAACTTGAACACCTGTGCCAACACTTTGCCCTAGGAGTATTTACACTCCAGGGAACATATTCATTTTTGTAACAGGGAAATTACTTATTCAGCACAGAAGAATAAAGCGTTTAGTCCTGTATACCTTATACAACAGAAGTAGCATGATGAAATAAGGTATCACACTATGTCCAAGGAACGGGATCTCATAGTTACAGACTATACATAGTTGTAAAGTAAAGTAATTCTAAGACTTACTAGGATGATCAGATTTTCCAAAGGGATATTTTTCCCATGGTTAAAGACTACAAACTGATTAAAATCAGGATCCCATTAGAGTTGAATCTGTAGATGCTACAGTCTTCATAAAGTGAACACCTAGAAATCAAACCAGAAAAAGAAAAACATTTTTCCTTAAAAAAAAAAAAAAAAAAAGCTTGAAAACTATCTTATTAATGCTTGTATCCTATGTTCACATGAAGATTTGCAAAGTAGTATGAGCTTACTCTTGTCCTAACCAATTTTATGTCCAGTTTTCACATAGGAAGCAGTGGACTCCACAGGTTAAATGCGACGATACTTTTTTAACTATGAAAAAAATATATCAGTAGACTGAACAAAAATCTATTCAGCTTCAAAGGTACAAAATTAACTGTTCCTTAACCCAAGGTACAATGGAACTGTATGAATTTCCTCACTGGAAAGACCTAGTATTTCTTTTAGTGCAAGTTGTGTCTTTGTGTGGCACTCTGTTGAGAGAAAAGGCCTCCAGAAGCTGGTCACAGAGAAGGATGAAGTTAGCTGTGGTAACAGTGGCTTTAGATAGCAAATGTCCTAGTTATGATGCAAACCCACATTTACACTGCATTTCTCTTCATTGCAGGAAATACTGTATTTATAAAATGATCAGATTGCATGTCTGCATTCATAAAATGATCAGATTGCAGAAATCTGTACAGAAATACAAGTCTCTTCTACAATACAGTTCAATTCTTTTCCCCAAAATCACTCTATAGCACTGGGATATGGACATGTGCTTAATCACAGATACACAGAAAGTCACGTGCTCAGCCTAATCAACAATTCTTGGACATAGGAATATAGCAAGATAATATAAGCTGTTTGGGGTGGACAAATAACTTATATAGAAGGTTAACAAAATGCTGGGATATATTAGGTACCTGTGGAGTAAAAGCTAAAAATGGATTGCTTGAGAACATTTTCCATACATCAAGAATATGAACAGAAAAGAATTTGCTGCCCTTACATGTCTTCAACTGCTCACTCTTCCTCATGGCAACAAAACCTACTCAGGAGCAGGACGTTTTTCCCCCATTATGTTAATCCTTTCTAGTTAAAACTAAAGGTCTGGAAAAATTTTGGCTAAAGTAAATGTCTACTAAGAAGTGCCTTGTCCACATATGGAGGAATTAACTGAAAGGAAAATTATTTGATTGGTAAAGCTATCCTGTATCACTGAGTTTTAGGTAAATGGGTATCTTAAATTCATTCACTCTTCAAGTGTTTCTGGGGACTTTAGTTTATTCCATCTACTACCTGTAAGATCTGAATCACATCAGTGTCATGCCTCTATTGCTTGAAGCTAATTTTTGTTGTCTTTCTATAACTTGAAAAAGATAATAAATAATCACATATACGATTAGAGCACTGAGAGACCGCCATTAAAAGTTTTCAGCATATGTCTAGGGGCTCAGCTAGGATAAAGGCAGTCTCTTTAATACAAATCTAATTAAAACTAGCTTACTTAGAGTGACTCCAGAGTATGATGAGACAATATGGAAAATATGCACGGTTAAAATCTCTGGATTTAAATCTAGCAGAGCAAAGAATGCAAAAGAATGTAGAAGGAGTACTTTCAATAAAGTTTAGTATCCTAAGTATTTTTTTCTCTTTTACAGGTAGGATCTTAGGTTATTTGGGCACATTTGACAATTTTATCTTTGGTCTACAGTTTTCCAGCTGGGCCCCACATTCTGTAGACAACACCCCAGATGAGTAACCTGGCTGATATCATCACAAATATTATGTGATAGAAGAACTGGAGCTTCACATAATCTGCTCATTCTTTGGAAGACCCAGGAAGGTCCCATGAAGAAGCATATTCTCTATTAAGCAGAAGTGACTGAAAATGCAGCCCTAAATAAGGGTCTCTCCTTCAAGCACTGTGGTCCAAAGTGTTTTCTGAACAGCATTTAGCACCAGGAAGAAAATGCAATTACAGAAAATAACCTGAGCGGGAAAGATGAAACATCTGGATATATGGAAGGCAACTGCAAGAGATCTAAACCGCGTTCTGTATTTTAGGGAATGGGTGTTGGTGAAAAGAAAAACATGCATAGAATACCCTGATAGCAGCAGATTCCTGTGTTCTTGATGTGTTTTGGTTGGCAACCATGCAGAGGTAGCTAAGTGTGCAAGTGCACTGCATAGCGCTGCGGAGGGTCATACCTCAGGTAAGACCGACACATTTGTTTTAAAACATGGATGTTTTAAGCTTGAGGACAGAAGATAAATTAAACCTTGAGAAAGGTTTCTGGCTAATCTAAGGCTGAAAAGCTATTTGCAACTCTGAGGGGATTAGCTGAGATAAAAGATCAATTCTTGATCAGACTACAGGATGGAAATCTCAGAGGGAGATTTTAAGGAGATTTAGAATTAGTCCTTTACAAGGTGATTCTCATTTTCCCAGCAACAGCCACCATGTTGACCAGGCTGAAGTTTCTGACCCCACAGGCAAGATCAAAAATGAAGAAGTATCACAAGGAAGGGCTGGATGCAAAAAGCAAGTGGAGCTGGTTCAATGCATATTTTAGTAATATCTGAAGCTTCCACAAAGTAACAAAATTGGCATAATGTAATGAAGCAAAAAAATACAAGAGATGCCATTTATATTTAAGAAAGGACACCAATATGCAGAACCAGCTGACACAACAGAAGGAGTGGTGGCAGCACTGTGGCTGTATGACAGCATACACCAATTGCCGACAGCTCATTAGGGTCCCACAACTGGCATGCTTAGACTGTTTACTCTTATGCCCACTCTTCGTGTTCAGAAATGCAGAGTCAAGAAACACTGCCATTTCCATTTCCTAGCCACAAAAAAGACGTCTTTGCCTATGGGGAAGCACCTTAGTCTGTGGAGAGGTGTCTATTTATCATCTAAGCTCTGGCATACCTACCTCCACCTAAACTCCCCAGAGAAAGAAAGTCAGTCGATATGTTTAGAACAAATCACTCACGAATGACAAAGGCAGCCTGTGCTGACTGAAATGGGAAGCTCGCACTGGGACAGCAAAGCCATGCCTACCTCTGTAGGGCACAGTTGCTGACAGAGGCGGGATCCAGGTGTTCCCAGGCTGCAAGCATTTCAACTCCACCTCTCAGGAGTGCCCTGCTCGTCTGACAAGAGGCAGGAGTGAGAGGGAGCTGCCTCCTCTCAGAGCTGGGAAACCAAGAATGGAAGAGGCGAGGGGCTGAAGGGAGACTGAGTGTGAGAAAGGCTGATAGTGTAGCTCTGTTCCCATTCAAGGATCATTGCATACACCTTAAAAATGGTTTTGAGAACAGGAACCAGCATCCTGAACTCCCAGAGGAGTTTTCTCTTCTTTAGGCTATGTGTTGTGTACTTGACATTTAACTTTAAAGTTAATAGCCTACTATTACAGTAGACTATACTTTGCAACTACAATTCCCTAGGAAACCATCACAATAACTTACAGAAGCCTAAGCAGCAGGATAAGTACTCATAGTCTGGTCTGCCGGAGCATTTGACTACACCAATGAAAAAACAGCAATTTATGAATGCTTAAATTACATAGACAGGAGAGGATGGGTCAAGGTCATACTTCCGTACTTTGCATTTCTGATTTTATACAGAAACAAAATATGCAGGGCAGCTCTCCAAAGTTTTACATGTCATTCAGTTCTGTTGCTGACCTGCTTAAAAACTGGAACTTTATTCTCATGGAATGACTGAGAAAACAATGTGAAGCTGCATTTTCCTTGATAATTCAGATCTCAACAGGAAATGTCCAGTTGCTGAGTCAGTAAGTTTTTTAAAAAGCTTCTCCATAAAGCAGCTCTAATACTGGATTACTTCCAGTCTACTTTTTTGTCCCCTTGTTGAATTATGGGGCATGGATTTTTCAAACAAAGCCCTTGCTGCCTGCCATTAATTCTTTTGGGTAAGCAAATCGGCAAGCCTTTTAATCACTGGGATTGATACAACCACTCCTAGCAAAGCATCACAAACCATCTGCCAATTTCACAGCTATCAGATCCATGAGTGAATGAAAGTACAAGATAAACAGCATGGTATGGAATGCCACAGCTGAATTAAAAAAACCAGAATCATCACAGGGGAGACCGATTACTGCTTTATTGTACTACGATCTATAGAGCAGTTAAATCTCAACATACCATTCCTGTTATGGTATCCTTTGCTCCAAACTGCAAGTCTAAGCATAAACACATTTCTGTGTATTATGAGAAGGGAAGAATGCAGTCACATACTTAATATGAATATAATGTTCATTTTCACAGGCTACCTTGTTCCCACTGCCTACAATCATGCTATATCTGAAACAGCACTTCAAAATAGATATCTCTGTACCCTTCTCACTCAGAAATATTGTAATTTGTCCCCTATATAGTTACATAAAACCAAAACTGCTCAATGGGATATGAAATACTCCTTCACAATGACGAGAGGCCAATCTCACAGCAGACTAGTTGCTAAAACTAGGTGAGAAACAAAACCCATGGCAGGTGTCTTTTGAAACAGTCAAATGAATATTGAGGGTTGCGAGGTGAGGGGAGGTAGGGTCAGCCCTCCCTCTGCGCATTTGGACTGGAATAACTTATCTATTGATTTTATTTTTTAACATACCTAATCCTTCTAGAGAAAGTAATAAAGGAGAAAAACTCCTAAACTATATTGAAATCTAAATTCATTGAAAAAAAATGAGTATGTCTACCCACCATCACAAGTCATAAGAATCAGTGTTGGCTCCAAGCAGAACAAAGGAAACAGCTTGGAGCTCAGCTCAAAAGCACTGGCAACCAGTCCTCTGGGGCCCCTTCTGAGCCTGCCTGAACCTTGTAAAGATCAAAAGACTCACTTCAAGCCTTTCTAGTGTAGAGTTCCAAACTCGGAGCACCAACTATTTAACAGTTACAACCAGAAAAAAAGGCCAGCAGTAAATACAAACTGTAAAAAGTATAATTGCTGATTCCCTTCCCCTTCTCCCGGGCAGATTTCTACCTGCATGGACAGCAGGTGCATCAAAAGTTTAGAAACAGCAGTTGACTGGGCATTAACCAGTCTACAAGTGACTGGCATATACTTCCAGTGGGAATAGAAGACAGTGAGAAAGGAGAGACTCTTCTGCACTAGTTTGGCTACTTCTCCCCAGGCCTCTGGTGCCGCAGAAAGCAGCCGCTCTCCCCCTCGCCTGCACAGGCTCACCCCCAGCACCGTTCCTCAGGGCTGAGGCAAAAGCTACCGCTGGCAGGGCAGAAGCAGGCAAGAATCTCTTAAACTGATGCTCAACCAATTACAGCTTATGAAATCGAGAATAAATAAGGAAGCTGCTGATGAAGAGCTCTGCCCAAATGTTGAGAAGGGAGTCAACCTGGACCCACACCTCCTGAATGGGTTCCTACTGCTAAGGTAATCAGCAAAAAGGCAGAGATGACACAGACCTGTAGCCCAGTCTCCCCCCGCAGCATGTGGCAGCTGCAGCCCCGCTCTGTGAGGAGCTCCACTGGCCATGACCTCTTTGGGACCTTTGGAGGCACTCAGTGGATCAGGCCCCTCTGAATATTCAGAGAGAGGATGACCTCCTTTCTGGATCCTGACTCAGAACAGGCACCAGATGAATTGGAAACACAGGTTCCCACCATGATGATGAATACAGGATGGACAGAAACTGTTCTGTTCATGTTCACATTGCTCAGGGTCCTCCACCGCGGCTGTATCTGGGGCAAAGCTAACTGGGGAGGCCAAAACAACCCCTGGGGCTGTTCCTAGGAACACGTGAGGCCCTTAGCCGAGATCATGTCCCAGGCCTCTTTATTACCTGTATTGATGTATCCATAGAGAGCACAAGGGATACTCTTACGAAGGAAAACAAATGCAAAGCATTAAACCCAATTTTTTTTGTTTGCCCTTTTTTTTTTTTTCCTAAGAAACACCAAACCATTATTGGTATGATGTAAAAGTTTGACCAGTGCTTTCAAATTTAGATGGCCAAGTTGTATAAAAATGGAAGTGGCCTTATTTACAGAAATGTAATTAAATAAATTCCTTCAATTTGGAACGTTTAGCAATCAAATGCTTATTTCTGATGTGTAAACATGGACTTAGATACCTTACTTAAATATCCCAGTAAGAAAATGCCAGCATGACTATACAATGTCCAACCAAAAGGTCTTAATTACTTATCTAATTTCAATTTTTGAGGACAACTGCAGAACACATGCAAAACCTATTCCCATTAAAAACTGGTGATAGTCACTTTTAAAATGTCTATGGCTTCAGTGGCAGAAGTGGTTCAGTAGGCTAAGTACATTACTACTGGAGAAGGTTATCCAGAAATGTATTTATTTCTTGGCAACTGTGTCTGAGAAATCAGAGCAAGTCAATCAAGAAGAGAGTGAGTTACTAGATGCTTTCTAAGAGTGTTGAATCCATTTACTGTGCGTAACTACAATTTTTGATAACAGCTTGTTATAGTTCAAGGCTTACTTAGGGTTTTTTTGTTGTTGTTTTGTTTGTTTGTTTGTTTGTTTTCCTGAGGTGGAATTATCAGATACATCAGGCACTTCTTGGAAATTAATCACCAATGAGATAAACAGAGACCACAGTGAGGTACTAACCCTTCCAGATGACAGAAGCACCCCTTTGGGGTAATTTATAGACATTTTACTGCCATAATAAGTTAAAAAAAAATAAAATCACCTTCTGCTTTTTAGCACAACTATTTTTGAGAAGAGCTATAGTTCTGTTTGTTGCAACCCTTTCCTAAAGCCTTTGAAAGACCTTCCCGATGTGCTGGGTCCTTCTGAAGGATTTAGGCTCTGAAATTTGGCACATTCAGCCTCATCTACAATTTCTAATGTTCTGCCAACAGAACCTGCAGTTTTAAGCATCAGGGGGGATATGTGCTCTGTTAAATTGGGTCAGCTGGCATGCTCCTACTGGAGCACAGGCTTCACTACCTTCATGGAAGGACCAAGCTATGATCTCGCTTCAGGTTTGCTATTTTCTCTTGAATCTTAGACATCATCATTATTGTTAGATTCTTTGAAATATTTATATAAGTAAACCCAGAAATTTCCAGTCTCCTACAGGCAGAGCCTCCCAGACCTTGTTCTCCTACTCTCTATATATGCTACATTTTTGACATTTTCTCAGGGTCTTTTATCTTCCACATCCCCCATTCAAACACCATCTCTTACCCTTTTGCAAAGCAATAATGGAGCCATTTTCCCACTTTATAATTTGAATTTTCATAAACATATTTCTTATTTAAGACTCCTGTGAAATGTGAGAAAAAAACATGAGTATGTGTTGCAGAGTTCAAGATCTGAAGCACAGAGGGTTGAAGTCCAAATCAGCTAGTACCTAATCAAAAGAAGTGACTACCTTTGTAGACATGGACCAAAATGGATTGCTTTCACATTGATACTGAGCTGTTGCCCTAACAGTGGAAACCAGGCTGCAGAGTGAGGTGGTTTGCTCTATAGTGATTGTAACAGTAATATAAATTGCAGAGGCACTAACCTTGCTCTACTCTTAACCCATACCTCAACAGAGCCTTGTCCTCAACTCCGACAAGAGGAAGGGGAGACAGGTACTCAGTGTAGTTTCATGACCATGACCAGGTTAAATCTTCTCTGCCACCCAAAGCACTCCTGCCCTCCCCACACATCTGCATTCCTGTTTCTCCTCCTTCCCTCAAATCAGCATACAATTTTTGAAAAGGTACTAAAATTCTTGGGGGGGAGGCGGGGGGGAATAAGACATAACAGTAATTCTGATCCAACTTGAGAGACTAGAAAAACTAGAGGAAGAGCACCAAGTAAAGTAAGCATATTTGCTGGCTTGTTTGTGTAAAATCCTTACACAGTCCAGGAACAAGGAGCGGAACCAGGGAAAGGATGTGCAGGCAGCTGCCCAGGACAGCCCATGTTTGCAGCCAGCATCCTGGTCTCTGTTACTTGCGGTCTCAGCACCTTCTTAAACTGATCTAAGTCCATGTTGATCCTGAACAGGGCAGTTCCTCCCTTCTCTGCACCTTCTCCTTAGTGTTTCTACCCTCCACTCCCTCAGTCAGCCTCAGAGCTTGGGCAATCGCCTACAGATTTTGAAGGGGGAGATTTTCAGTAGACCAAGTCTTGAAGCATTCACCTAAACAAAAGTCATTGCTGCCACATCAGGTTATTTGTGATTTACTTGAAAGATGCTGGATACTTCCAGGCACTTACATAAAATTAATACATATAGTTTGATATTCCTAATTCCTGTAGTGAACCACTACAAAACTATGATTTACAATCAATGTCTTCACATCTCAAGAGAGTGCTATGCCTTTTACTGGTGATTACTACTGAATGAAGTTACTTAGATGCTGAAAGGATGCATAAAACCCAATACAGTTGCCTTGTGAATTCTGAAGCCCTATTGTAAAACCACAAAATACATTTCCCT
>KL274867.1:49992-70791 GCA_000699545.1 Podiceps cristatus
TATTGTGAACTGAAAAGAACAGTCTCTATTTTTTAATGATAGAGTATTCCATGCCAGAAATAAGGAAGTGAAGATGAAAATTGCTATCAGATTAGAATCCCCACAATCAAGCACTCATTAGAAACTCAAAGGTACTCTATATGCAGACGTATACATATATTTCTTTCATTTTATATCTTAAAGACTAATCAGAGGGTGAATTTTGTATATCAACTTTGAATCCTTTGAAAACTTTCAAACATACCCTTACAGTAACTGTATGAGTTGAAAGAATTGACAGTCAGTGCAACTTCAGAGCATTTTAGAGCATAAGCAAGAGTAAACCCACTCCTTTCATTATGGGAACATGAATAAGAAGTGACACTGTGGCAGCTGCAGTATACATCCTTTATCTTCTTCATCAAGGCTTTCTTCTCAGCTTTTCTCCATCACTTTTGTACTTGCATAGGCTTTTAAGCAAGCTATTGTAAAAACATGGAAATGACCTAGTCAGTCCTCTCTTGCATGGGCATGCCTGTAATGCATGGCCATGCCTGGGGCCTCCCATGTGATCTAAAGCCCATTGAGTCTGTCTAGTGACTAATGACGTCTTGTGGTCTTGGAGCTCTCAAATGCACCATCATTTCTGGCATCACAGAAATGAGCAACTGGGATTGTTCATGAATGAGAAATTAGAACTTTCTGGCATCCCAGAAATGAGGGGGATCAATCATATTTGTAAGCCCAGCTAGAGTATCTCCTACTTTGTGACTTCTCAGATTTACATTCCCCCAAAATATATGGCTAATAGAGCTGGGAGTAGACTCTAGCACCACTCTTTAATCACTTACTGTCAAAGATGTAATTAATACCTTGTCTGGTGCTTTTGGCTCACACCAGATAGCACTGGTGCCACTGAATAATAGCCTGGTTGCAGCAGAGCCCGGAGACTGTTCTGAAAAGGCTGTGTGGATGAAGCCAAGGCATTTTTTTTTTGAGGAAAAATGTTAGCTATATGAGTGAAAACTCTGTTATATCACTTGAACTTAGGGACAAGGAATGGAGCCTTGAATATAGACACTGTCCCTACATAATCTACTTCTCTGCAGACGCGCTAAACCTCCTGGCAAGGCGACAAAGAATTGAGTCTCAGCAATCAAGTTTCTTAACTTTATAACACCTCTGTCTGAACAAAATATACTGGAGAGCTATCAGACTGACAAAGAGCCATGAAAAGAGTACGCTCCTTACGTAGCACTGGTTCCTATCGGGCCATGCAGCTAAGCTTGCCTATGTGGACCTGGCTAACTGTGACTACTTCTCACTGGAGAATTTCAGGGCTCTGCCTTCTCCATATTCCCTTCCCTCAAACACCCACACATACATATTTCCTTTTATTTTCTGAACAGAGTGATTAATAAATGAAAACCTATCACTGTAATAGGGAAATGTCTTTCAGACAAAGGTCTTTCATTGCACAGTGACCACTTGAAGCCTGTCACTCCACTAGCTATGAAGCATCTGTGACAAAATTGTTGCTGTAACCCACCCATTGCTGTCTATTGAGACAGCAAAGATGACGCTGCAAAGGGAAGGCTGCAATGCAGAGCTAAGCCCTTGAAATAAATTGGCACATGCTGATTACAACAGTGTATTACTTGTTCATATTAGTGAAGGTTTTTGTTCCGAATGTTTTCTTGACCTGCTTGTTCATATTAGTGAAGGTTTTTGTTCCAAATGTTTTCTTGACCTGAGATTCAAAACTTAAAGTATTGTGTTTTATTCCTTACCCTTTCTTGATACATCTCCCTACTGAAACACATGATTGTGGACGGTTTATTGAGAACCTTGCAGATTGGTGGCACACACTATCCTCTTCCTTTTTACTATGCTTTTTAAAATAGAAAATCTTAAGATACTCTCTAGAAGAATCAGTAACAAAGATCTCTCTATCAGTCTTATGAGTATGACAGAAGTTAGTAACTCAGTATATTGGCATGGTCAGAAACAGCTCTTAAAATTTGTTTCTGTTTTTAAAAAGTCCTCCCAATTTCTTCTTTGCCTTCTTCATCTACTGTTATACTTCTAAATAAACCCTTATAATCAACAAATCACTTCACTCTTGCATATGAAGAGCTACACATCAGCTGTCAATGAAAACACTGTTGTCGGAGTGCTTAAAATCCTCATTCTAGGACAGCTAGATTTCTGTAAGTATGCATACACGCTAACCTAATAGCATGAGCAAAGAAAAAGACAATGTAACATCAAAAAGTAACCCTTCTTTAAAAAATGGAAATTAAAAATCAAGTTCATACTCAAAGATCCAATTATTATACTATGTACTGTAACTCAAAGAGTGTCATGAATCACTGTCTTCATTAAACGAATATAGATTTTAAGGATCAGACATACATTTTGCCTAGCAAACACCTGCAGTAATTGAAGATGCTGCTGTTCCACCGTAATGTATTGCTGCCTCGGTGCTTGAGATTACTGCATTGACCTGCATTCTTCAACCACTCAGTGTGAAATCCAGCAGCTTAGCCCAAGCCACATTTCCATGGCAGTAAAAAATAAACCCACTGAACTTTCCATTGGTTGAGGAAGTCTCACGTGGGCTGTTGATGCAGCCATCCAGCAGGAGCAGGCAGTTAGTAGGTTGTTGTCAAGCTTTTGCAGCTGATTGCCACATGACATTCACTTAAGACTTTAAATGTAAAAAGCTGAGAATTAAATGCAAGCTTACAATTTGTACCCCTAATTTGCTCCTTCAGAAGCCAGACAGCTCCCTGGAGCACTTTTTGGTCTAGTTTGCAAGTAGGACTGCTCAGTCTAGAATTGGTGCTTCAAACCTTTCTACAACTAGCCCAAAATTAATACACAGGTTCAGCTGGGTTTTTTAAATACCATCAGGGTATGGATTTCATTACTCAGTCTCTTCCTGCTACACACTCTAAACAAGCTAATTTAAACAAGGAAACTTGACAGTTATGGTTTGCCCTGAGGCAAAAACCCTAAGGAGATACGGGTTTCAGAACTAAAGCTGTGATAATCTGTACAACATACGTCACCATAAAAAAAAGTGAGGGAGTGAAATCATCGAGCAGCTGAAAGGCAAAAAAATAAAACTCCATTCTCTACATCAGAAGTTATCAGTACAGTACTACCAGTATACAAAGCTTTTATGATTGAATTAAGCACATACCACATTCAGACTGATAGGAATGAAGATGCTTGTAACCATGTTCTGTGTTGCCCGAACAGGAGCTCAGGACACAGTTTTCTAATACTAAGAGTGGAGAAATGTGCTAGTGGCAGGGGACCTGGGGAAAAGATGTCATTTTCAATTATTTATTTGGTCAGCTCCTTATATAAATTATGAAAACTTTACTCTGTTGTAATGACTTGATAATAGGCCCAAATGCATTGGAGCATGATATAATATCCAAACCATTGCACAAAGTGTAAAAGATCATTACCTGGTTCAGAAATTATTGTTGTAAATAACATCTTGTGCAAACAATTAACAATCTCCACTACATTTGTAAAATAACAAGTCATTTTCAGGCAGCCTATACGTTGCTTCTCTAACATTTGTCTCTTACTGTGAATCAAAGAGAATGGTACAGTTACAGCCAAAACTCATGAAAATTTATAACGTATGTGTCCAAGGAGAGAGAACATGGATGTCTTCACTGGATGCTGTCTGCAGTATGTGTTGAACTCCAGGATCTGATAACCTCAGACACCCTCTGAACCGGATATACATTTGATAATTTTCTGCAGAAAATAGTCTAGATGGAGGTCCTAGCTATCATATGCTATCCATATGCTTCTTATCTAAAACCAAAACATAATAAACTTGTTTCATCATAAAATAATTTAAGGAAAAAGGATTTTAGATGCGTGCAAAGGAAAGCTGCCTTCTCTGCTCTCTTCCTTCGGGGCACAGGATGATTTCAGCTTTGAACATCATACAGTTGGAAAGATTCTTATAAGTTCTCTGAGAGCATAAAATCTATTTTTATGTTGATGCTTTATCGTTTTGAGTCCTAATTCATCAATGTTACTGGGTTTTAGTGAAAAGGTAATATGATGGCAATGACAGTGTCCAACTGATGACAGTGTGGTCCTCTATTTCTAAAAGAGACTGCCCTGTTTTTTAAGATCATTTATTAATTGAGACATTAGAAAACCCAGCATTTTGCGACTCTCATGTTGAGCCCTTTATGATCATAAAGTAACCAAAGTGACAGTCCAACCTCTTGTGCTTCACCAGAGCACTTCATTAATTAAAAAAACAAGAAAGGATTTTCTCCAACTGGAGAAAAATCTACGGCAAGTTCTCCTGTCCGTGTCTTAAGTCCAGGAATATACTACCCAGGGGATAGTGCATAGGTGCCCATTACACTATCACTGTATTTTCACAAGTTTCACTAGCATCTTGGTTTACATTACTTTTCTACTCCTTCCTTTCTCAGCTCTCTCCATCTTTACTGTCAGTGTATAGAAAACAGATTAAATGTGATTACACTGACTCTTGAGGTTTTGTTCTGTATTTCAAGATTTGAGCACGTCTGTTTATGAAAGAGAACCTTGGTATTCTTAATTAAATCCACAATTGAGGAATATTACCTTATTTCTTTAAATAAATTCATTCATTTTGCCATAGTTTACAAGTCAGACACAAAATGCAGATCTGGGTTCCTAAAGAAAGTTGGGGTGTATCTATATATGAGAAGTATAACCCATTGCTTTTTAGATCTTCATAATATGTAACATTCAGAAACAACATGAAATCAGATGAGCAGCAAAACCAGTCTGGACAACAGAAACTATGTGCTCTTTCCACTGCCTCTTTATCCAAAATCCAAATCACAATCAAACAGCACATTTTTTGAGCTTTGAAAAACTTAGCTAGTTTTTTCCCATCAGCATTTTATTTTCCTATGATCTCCAGATCACAGGAATATCAGACAAAATGAAGCTCTTGTGGTCAGACTGATGGAAGCAGAGGAGGTTTCTCTTCAGTTGTCCTGGACTAGTTTGTGGAGTCAGTATGTTCAGTGACTGAATAATCCTCTAGATTTCTGCAAACATATCCAAATTGTTTGAGATTCTTCCAGAAGCAATACTAGGAAAGGCAACATTGGCATTCTAGCAAGCGCCACTTTTATTAGCTAACAGCTCCATACAAAATCTAAGAAGAACAACAAAACCTGTTTTGATATAAATCCACAGCCCAAACCACTACCCACTTTTCTTATAATAAAACAGTTATTCCAGAGACTTAACCAGCCTTTTAATATGTAGCATGACTGTTACCAAGACTGGGTCAAAGCCCCCTTAATGTCTTTAAGGTATTTCTGACCTGCTAGTTCCTACCCCTATTGAGTAAATACTGCAGTACAGCTGAACAGTTCCTGGAGGTGCAGCCTGGGAACCTGTTAATTTGTAACCACAGTCTTAAAATCCTCTGACAGGGCCACACGAGATGCAGGCGGGATACACACTCAGTATGGTTTGGGCAGTGAAATTTCATGGGAAAGCATATGACTGAACTACATCCCAAAACAGAGATTCATTAAAGTTGCGAAGCTTTGACGTATGGCTGATATATACAATCAAGACAGTAACTTTTCCAGATTCTCCTTTCAGAGTGGGTGTTGAAACCTTGCAAGTGCCGCCTTCTGCGAGAGCAAATAGAAAAATACTCGAAGATCACAGCATAATCCTGTGTACAGATAAGCTGGATAATGCACCACCTCATATACAATCATTATTCTTCTAGTCTACGGATCTACAATTGTAGGTATCATCTGAATCACATACCATGCTGTAATTTAAAAAACTGTGCACACCATATAGCTCATTAGCAAAAGAGCAAAGCTGAACTTTCTTCAACTTACTGTTTCCTTAATTAGTGCAATATCTGCTTTCTCTCACTGCTATAATGTATATTAATGAGATCTATTTAATTCATCTACTTATTTATTATAAGCTTTTTATTTCAAAAACTGGATTCTGAAAGGAAGATTCATGGTTACTGTTGTTTCCACTGTTCAGCTTTTTGATCATCTGATAGTTAGGAATCACAGTAGGAGATGCCTTGTTTCAGGGAGGTAACCAGGGACTTACCAAGTCAGAGGATTTATCTGTAGCTAGTTGTGCTATCAATAAAACAACAGAACTCCTGCTAAGGAAGCAGTTTGTTGGGGGCACGTAGCACAGTAGGAAAGCCATGTCCACCTTGAAAGGTGACCTGAAAAAAATTATGTGATACTGCTGAGCTGTTTATTATGGGGCCTGTTCATTTTACAGCAGAAAACCTGTGACACAAAAATTACTCCAAAATGTTACTCAAAAAATCCTTGTTTGAGAAAACCTGCAGGAAGTGCATCCCATTACACAAAGAGAAAGGATCAGCAGACACGGGCAGTAATGATGTAAGGCAGACACAATACAAGTCCATACACTGACAGAAGACAAACCTTTGCCAGGGAACAACATCACTAATCTTTTCCTATGCCCTTTGTTGCGTCAGTAGTGTCATATTTTAGTAGGGCCTGTTAAGACAGCATGAGGCCTAATGCTTTTAAACTAAAGGAGGGTAGATTTAGACTAGACATAAGGAAGAAATTTTTTACGATGAGGGTGGTGAGGCACTGGAACAGGTTACCTAGAGAGGTGGTAGAAGCCCCATCCCTGGAAACATTCAAGGTCAGGCTGGACGGGGCTCTGAGCAACCTGATCTAGTTGAAGATGTCCCTGCTCATGGCAGGGTGGTTGGACTAGACGGTCTTTACAGGTCCTTCCAACCCAAACTATTCTATGATTCTATTTTTATTTCCTTTTCAGAAGATATAGAGCAAATCTTACACTCTCACCCTGCCCCCATCCCTGCAGCTTTCACCACCGTATCTCAAAATACAACCAGCTCAGGCTGTTGAATGACTTTAGATGTGGTTCAGGTATCAGAGCCAGGCTCAGCACATATAGGATCAATTCCACAGTTCACATCACTTTAACTTCCCTCTCTCTTGCCTTTGCACTATATGCTGTTTACAGCCTTTACCCTGATCTTTCCCAGGGATCATCTTTTTCTAAATATATCAACACTATATGGGTAATGGAGTGCCAGTCTTGGTGCATCTCAGGGTTATAACTGAGGGAGATAAACAGGCCTTGTAGTCCTCTGGCAGTTAGCTTGATTATATAAATTATATCAACTATATAAGCTATCTCAACTATATAAATTCACACAACATCTCCCTCATCTTCTTTAACTATGCCAGTTGCCTCCCACTGATGTAATAGGTCAGATGACAGTAGCTTTTGTAAATAAAGAATACAATAAAATACATAAATAACTACATTTCATCTATCTTAATTTGCTATCCAATTCTTCATTAGTTTAAATTCATACTGATCTCTTCTTAGGCTGAAGATAAATATCTTCATCATTTCAGCTCTTAATATGCTCAATATTCTACTATCTTCTCTCCTTGCAATGAAAATGTGATTACTATCCATAACATCCATCAGTATGTACAAATAAATCCTCCCTCGATGGTATGTGCAGATTGCCTAAATGGCAGCTCAGCTAGTTGCAGGCTCCAAGGTAGGCTCATTAGGTATGCTCTGCTGCCATGCAAGCTGGACTGTTCTGCTTCTTGAGCGGAGGTGGCACCTCCAGAGCACAATACTGCCCTGTTGGCTTTAGTTCACGTTGCCCAGGGAATCACAAACCCTCCTAGTTTCCATTACATACCCAGCTTATGTTTGTGCAGCCTAAGTTCCATATTTTACATTTCCCTTTTGGACTTTTTTTTTGTTTTACTTCATTCTATTCAGCCCTAGTACTCATGGTCCTAACAATCAAAGAGTTACTCCACATTGGTCTTCATGTTAAACATATATTGACCTTTAATTTGTGCTGGCCTCAGTGGCATTGCAAATGACCATATGCCTATTAAGAGAGGGAGAAACAGTCTTAACCCACTGGGGAAATATATATTTAATTGCCACAAAATGTGAGGATAAATACAACATGATTTTACCAGGAGCTACAATGCACATCTTTAACTTTGTATTTTGGCAATAATGTCATCTGACTTTGAAATGGAAAAGTAAAAATGTCTGATGAGAGCATATTCTTCCCAGAATGTTTTCCTCTGCATCAAGGTCATACAGTTATGAAGATGTTTTTCCTCCATTAGAGCACAGTGCCATTATGATTTATGACTGCAAAAACCTTTTCAAATTAAGATTTGTTTGATTGTCTGTTTCTATTAAGGATATTATAATAATATTTTTCCTTTTTCCAAACAAATGTTCTACACAGCCTAGCATCCACTAGACATGCACAAGGATGTGACAGTGATTAATTTCTGTTACTGAATTCGTTACTTCTAATAACTAATTTAAGATAGTCACCACTTTTTAATAACTAAAAGATACAAATTCTGCACGGTATTTTTGCTTAGGTAATTGATAAAACATCTTCATATTAATGACTGTAAATTATGACTGTATTATATAAATCTGTCTCCTCAGAAGTCTCCTGTAGAACACAGCAGTATAGGCAGCTGCTGTGCACTGAGGCATAAAATTTATACTATGAAAAAGAATACATCCTCACAATGCCAGAAGTTGTCTGAACAAATATAAAGAAAAATATTTTTTCTGCTCGAATTTTATCTGGATGATAAAGTTCTGATGACATCATATGTAATTGAAATAAATTATATATATTGTTGTTGAGACTCATTGAATATCATCTTCCCATAGGAAATAGCAAAAAGCACAATTTGTCTTAGGTTTTTAAAAGCAAATTAGACAAACCACTGGAAAATTGCCTGTAGAGAACAATGATGCAGTGGCAGACAGAAGGACTAGATGACTTAACAGGACTTTCCTAATATCTAAGAATTTCTCAACCTCTAGTCCTTCCTTAGGTAAAACTGTAATCGAACATAGACAAATTTGCATACAATTGCAAAAATAAATGGTAAACTATCTCTCCATTCTTAAAGCAAGCTCATAAAAAATTTATACTTGCTTCCACAGGATCTTTTCTTAAAGCTGAGGCCCACATTAGAATATTGGGAAATTTTCTTGTGTAGTGCCATGTCATACATTCTCAAAAACACGTCAATGGCTAGAAAACAATTTGGTCCTATGATTTCAGTAGATATGCCCCACTATTTTTGAAGAAGCTATATGAAGTTTTTTCCAGGCAGTGATGAATCCCAGTCATAGTACAGATGGATAATCAGACTTCTTTATGAGAGAAGCTAACAGTTTGGTTCCACCATTTCATTCATCTGTAAACCACTAAATCCTCCAGAAACTATTTGGCAGCAGTCAAAATATGCTGATATTTCATCCAATATTAGTATCCATAGGTTCATATTGAATTTTATTGTGCCTCACAGAAAATTATAGTCCAAATCTTTGGTTTAATAAAGGTCAAGATGATTTCCCATAGCAAATATAAGCCTGAGAGAAAGACACATTGAGCAGGAACCCACTCTTCTGAAATATTTTGTAAAATATTCTCTGCTAAGAACGTGTCTTTGGGCACTTGACCAGACCACAGAGGGGAGTAAAGAAAAGCTTTTCAGATACTCAACAGCTCTTCCTTGTTGTGTATCTTGCTGGGATTCAAACAAGATAATATTTCAGTAATGCATATAATCACAAGTATTGTATCTATACAGAGTGAAGGCAGGGTCATCGTTTATCTGTACTGCACTATTTCTGGTTATATTGCAGCTATCCTTTATAGTTGCACAGAAAGAACAGCAGCTATGGAAGATACAATGACACACAGTCACTTCATCATACAATACTTGGACACCTATATTATACTGGTGATTAAAATCTCTCTAGACTTTCTGTCCAAAAAACCCAATTATATCACTTCTATTCATGCTACTACCTACTGTTTTTTGCGTGTATAGGATTTTATGGTTTATCAAAAAAAAATAAAACCACCACTAAGATATTCCCGTTAAACAGGTCCTCTCAGACAATACACAGGACACCAGAGACCTTGTACGTGAGTACGCAGCTGAATTTTAACAGCCCTGGAAGAGACGACAGAGAAAGCGTTGCGAAAGGAGGAGGACTCTTAGTCTATAGGCCAGTATACAAAAGCATTATCCTCCAAACATATAAGTGCTTCTCAGACACGCTCTTAATAGCTTTACTGTGTTAGTCAAATTTAACAAGAAAGAGAACTTAACTGATGCTGTGAGGACAGACAAGTTACTATTTTTTAGCATCCTGTCCTTTTAGCAATATCGTGGGCTTTAATTCAGTGCCAGTCAGTCATATCTTTCAGGACTGAAAGTCTTCCTGGAAGTGACAAAGGCATTGTGTTACACTACTTCTGCACTATAAAGCAATTTACCAGGCATGGAGCAGTGTAGTAAAAGAAAATTACAGTAATTCTCAAATTGACCAGGATGAATGCGCTCCTACCTTAAGTACACACTGAGTACCACTGAAAGGAGAACTCTGAATTCCAAACAAACCTTGACTTGCCTCAGCCTGCAGCTGAACACACCCTCCTCCTTCTTCACTCTTACTCAAAGGCACTATGCTGGAGTTACCCCAGGCTAGACGCTTTGTTGGGGTCAATTTTGTCTTACTCCAACAAGGCTATTATGTAGAAAAATTTTAGTTTTCAAATTGCAGCAAGTATAAACACTGCCCTGTTTTTACAAACAATAATGTAATTAGAGGCTATTATAAAATAATCAATTCTGAACCATAATTTTGCATGTTTTCACTAAAAACTCACAGACTCTCATTTTTAAGTACTGTAATTATTGCTTTTATCATTCAAGTAACGTTCCATGGAAAAGCTTTGCTAGAAGCAGATTCTGAAAGACCTGATACCTTGAACAGTTGCAAAGTCATAAACTAACAGTTCCTGCCTGTACCTTTTTTACAAAATAAATATGCTAAGAGCCTTGAAAAAGACATAGATGGTGTTTCATATCAGAATGTCTCAAGTGAAAATTAAAAAAAAAAAAAAAAAACAAAAAAAAAACTCATAGGCTAAGGAGTAATTTTAGGGGAGTAGCAAGGCTACTTACACTGGTAATATACATCTTTTAGCAGCTTCTCTCAAGCAAAACCTTTGGGTTGACAGTGGACAAAACTGAGTATGTTGTATCATAGAGAGGATCCAAATTAGTGAAAACTTTATGATAGACCAATCTTTAAAATATGCAAATGTATCTTAGTATATGTCATATTTTACTTTTGCTTGTAAGAATTTATTTGAGAACAGACTCCCATTTCAACATCAACTTTTCTTGCTCAGTGCAATACTGAAAATACAATGGAGGATATGTATCTATTCCAAGTCCAAGGACTTAACTGGAATGAAGCTTTAGACCTGTTAGGTACCTACAACTGAGGAATGAACCAGCTATACAAAATATCAGATGGAAGGAAATACTATCAAAATAGGAAGCATCATAAAATCACTAGAAATTAGGAAATTCTAAATCCTTCACTTTCTAGGAAAGCCTAACAATGATGTTCAAGTATCCTATAATTTGCACCTATAACTTAATCTAAATTTAAATATAATCTACATTTATCTTAAAGATTGTAACTTTAATTTTAATGTACAAATAGAAAAGCCATCCAGAAAAGTACTACTCCACAGTTAAACCCGAAGCCTTCTGGTTTTAAGTGAGAATTGAATAGACAAGAACCACAGCCTCAGAATCCTAGAGCCCAAGGCAGATCTCCCCAGGAAATAATTGCCACAAGTTTTCCTCATGCTGACAAGCAGCCAAGAGAATAAAGAAAAGAGCCACTGTGAATAACTGGAAATGGATTTGAGATTTAAAGGAGACATATATGAAATATTTGTACATTTTATACTTACAAAGGTAGTGCATGCATGGAAGATAATTTAAAAACACAGAAGCAAAACTACAGAAATCAGATTTGTGAAATATAACTGAAAACTATGAAGATTTGAAGGGCAATTTGCCATGAATTTCAATGAAATGGCAAATGTTATTGAATTAAATTTATAAATGTTGCCTTCAAGTATTAAGATCAAAAGTACATCACAGGATAACAGTTTTCTGTCTCTCTTTAGTAGCAATATCTTGCAGCAATATGAACAGGATGTTTTGCCACAACAATAGGCTTAACTTATTTATTAATAAAGTAACTTGTCTGTAAGTATCTCCTGTTATGACCAAAAAAGTCTCACTCCTTGACTATTTCTGACAATGATTTTCCTTCAAAATCTAGAAAAAAACAGAAGACATGAAGTTCCCATATCTGAGCACTCAGCTATTAAAGCAGGGAGCTTGCTGTTCACCATCCATGCAACGGCCACCTACATATAGCACAGGGGAAGCCTGAAGCTGATAACACACCTGAGGCTGCCTAATCCTGCTATAGCAAGGTGAGTTCTTACAATATTTTGATTTGTATGGCTGATGGCAGCAGACACGGAGGAGGTATCACAGCAGCAAAAGAAAATGCTGTGTTAGGCTACTGCAGTGCACTGACCTTCTATGTTGCAGTAAAAAATGGGTTTAGTGCCTTGCTGTGCTTTTTAATAGTCATTAGGAACATTTTATAACTAGTAATTTGATTTTAAAATTCTAACATTTTATGCATGTATGATGATTCATTAATATTCTAGGTTTAATAAAAAGCACAATCAAAACGTAAGTTCTCAGTACAGCTAGACACTTGGCTACCAGCACAATTCAACCTATAGCTACATGGAAAGAACTAAGCATGGAGTAAACAACACACCCTCACTCTCTTCCTCTTGAAAAGCAGGTTAGAGTGCACACATATAGCGCATGACCACAGTGACATACCATGTCTTCTGTTACCCTGGTCCTCTTGAGTGTCACGCCCGTTCTCTGCCTTGACTTTTTCTGGTCAATAGTGCAATCTCTGAAGGGACCTTCTACCAAAGTATTCGCAATGAAGCTTTGGGTAAGAAGACAGCACTGATTTCACATTTGATTTTACCTTAAATGCAACTTTTTAAAGGAGAAATTTGATCACCAGGCAGGTGGAAGAATTTGTTTAGACTATAAATTAAAACTGGACAATGGAGAACAGATGCTCCACGTCTCCTCCAAATACTGCCACTGCTCTTACTGTCTTTATGTATATCCATGCATTCCAATTTAACTTGCCACCATCTTTTTTCTTTTTTTTCTTAAGAACTATTATAGTTCAGCTGTTAATTAAACTATTTTTACATACAATATGGGAAAAATTATATTTAGCTTCCTGCACATTCCGTTTGTTTTTCTCTTTCTTACATCTATCTTATTAGAAATCTAAGCATATTATTTTCTTTTTTCCTTATTTGCCTTTGAGATGCAATCCTTTATTGCCACCAAGTACCATTATTTCCCTATGTTGTGATTGCTGTGCCTATCACTAAAGCTATTTCATCTCCTGCTGTGTCTTATCCATTATCTGTACGGTCCAAATCCTTCCTTTCTTCCATTAGTATTTCTTCCTAATACTAAATATATGATCCCACTTTCACATTATCATTTATTTTTCCTACTTTTCAGTTCTCCCAAATCTAAACCAAACATCTCTAGCAAACTTCAAAATAATCTCTGAACTTCTTGCTTGTACTTATACCTGCCCTTACCATGGGCTAGAATTTAACTCTCCTCCTTACATGACTCGGATGGTGGCTACATCATGAAAGAAGAAAGGCACCACAGGAATCCCTCGGGAAAAGTACAGATCTCCTAGCAGAGTCAAGAAAAAAAAGGCTGAATGAGCCCTTCTCTCACCATACTATGCTGGACCACATTCAGTGATATCCCATGGGGGCACAGATAATTAAAGCAACAGATAATTCAGTAGGACACAGCAGGGAGTAAATAAAGCAGTATGCAGATCACTTAGCAGGCATTACTGGGTGAGCCACAGAGAAAGTGTTTTGGGATACAGAAAGAAAACAAAAAGGGGGCACCCTCTGGTGTACACAGAGAAAGAACTTGTTTGAATATGAGGGTGTCTTCTTCCAGTTGTGGAACATGACATGACACTAATGGGCAAGAGCATACCCTATCCTTGTCAGGTTTCCAAACTAAAGGAAGAAAAAGAGCTTTCACTTTTGTTACTGCTTTTACTGCACTGACAATCACTGACATAATTTGGAAAAGGACAACTTGTGAGGACAGTGTCCTGCTGTATTTTCACTGCTGTTCTCATGTGGCTGATGAGAATAATTTCCTAGAGACACAACTGAAGATATTTTCAGAACAATCTGAGTAAGATGCTGCTGCTGCCTGCAGCATTGAGAGCATGAGCAGAGTTCCTTGAGATCAGCTGAGAGAAAACTCAACATTCCCAGAGTTCACCTTGCATCTAGCAGAGAGCAAAAAATTGCGACACTTACTCTAAGGAGTTTACAACTGTCACTGTTTCTACTATAACAAAGAGAAAACATCAAAATGAAAAATAAATTTGGGTTTTTTTATAGGCTTTTCAGATCATGAACTATTTCCAATGTTTCTAGAAATGCGTATTTATCTATGGCAATTACCTATCTTTCATCTTTCTTCTTATATACAATAGAGGAAGAATATATGTTTCTACTGCTAAATCTTTAAAGTACATTTGAGAGAAACTCTTTTAAATGCTATAAACACAGCACACGGCTACAAGACTGTGGCCTTAAAACGTGTGACAAGCCACACAGCAAGAAATTTGGGGTTGGATTTTGCTTTGTTTTGTTTTATTCAAAGGACAAGCATAGGAATATTTACAGGTTGGGCCATCTGACTTAATTTCATTTCTTGTTGACTGGAAAGAGCAAATTGCTTTACTTCATTTTCAGCAATCTAGCATTTGATTCAGAAGATCACCGAACAGCTGCAGCACATTCAAAGATAAGCCTTCATCTTCCAAAGTGAAGTTTAAAAATGTAATGAGTCTTTCCTTGTAATGAATTTATATTCTCATTTTTGAGTAACTAGCACCACCACAAGAGACTACATAATACACAGTTGCATCAGAAAAGTATCAGGATTATTTCCTTTCATAACCTAGTTCAGGTAAATATTAATGGACACGTGTAAAAAGATAAGTTTAAGATTCTGGTTCAAAATGGAGCAGATCTGTGATGCAGTCTGTATATGCATGAAAATAAGCATACAAAAAAAAAAAGGTATTCAACTCAATAATGAGAGATGCATCCTGCTGAGCACCAGCAATAACATTCATATGTACTAAGTGTAAAATGTTCATTATATAACAATGTGTGGCATAATCAACTTAATAGATAAGGTGTTTGGTTTTGTGGTTTTTTTTTTGTTTTGGTTTTGTTTGGGGAGATTTGTTTGTTTGTTTTCCATTTGTGAACCACATTATTTGCATATGATATTAATAACATTTATTTTACAAACTGGACTTTTTTTAAAGGGCTCCCAGGAGAAAATCAGATTTAAAGCCTGAGACCTTGAGTACTGACACCTCACTTTTGGATTTTAGGCTTTGAATAGATTTTGTAGCCAAAACAATTCAGTTTCTTTACATTCTTGTGTCAAGAAGTCTTGTCTCTGTTTTGTGTCAGATTTAGTGAATTATGCAACTACATGGTAACTTAGTTTAATTGGCTCATCTCGTGGAAAACAAACCCTGCCAACACAGAAAAATAGGAGGAAAGTTTTCTGATCTATCAATTCGTCTTCTAGTGATAAAATCACTTGCTCCAATGCAAAGTAGAGAAATGGGAACATGGTGTTGTGGTAGGAGAGCAAACAGTCTGTTCCTTTAGTAGCTGTTTGCCACAGGGTCAGCTGAACCATAACACCCTTCATGTGTCCTCACTGTATAGGTTATTCCTTAAATTTTACAATCCAAGATTTCTTCCTTGTCTGTGACCTAGCAATACTTTCTACTTCTTTTTCTGGGAAAGGTGACATTGTGCCCAATGACTTCAGTGTGCTGACAGTACTCTTTGTTAATGGATGAGTTTCTCTAATGCTGTTGTGTGTATGTTGTTAGAATAAGTTGTGATACCTGTCCTAAGTTCTACATGATTACTTATCTTTGCAACTTATCCTTTGGTACGTTCTTACACCGTATGTCAGGAGGCGCACTAAGTATAGAAAGCACCTGATGGAGTGCCTCATAAATGTGGAGAGGCACCGTTATTAAAAGAGGTCTTCCTGAAGTACTCCTTGCCTTCTAGTGACCGACACTGTAAAAAACAGGTACAAAAAGCAACCATATACTCCAATTCCTCTGAAATAGATCTTGGAACAACAGGATCATTTAAAAGAACTTTCTCTGAAAGAAATTCACAATCCAGTGAGACTCAGACATCCAAGACCTATAGGGCTCGTAAGGAACACAGGACACTGAGGACAGATGACCTGTTGCTGCAAGGAAAACGTCCCCTTTTTCATCTTCTGAAAATGGCTCAGTGCATTCCTTCCTCCTATGCGATCTGTGATGGATAAGTGACTGGAGAGAGCACCTGGTTCTTTTCAGAAACACAGATGAAATAGAGACAAAACCATCCACTGAGAGACTAGATCTGCAGAGTGCCAATTTTACCTCATGCTGTTTAAAGTGGAATTGGAGCTAACTACCTGAATATCATATCTTTCATGAAGTTTAGCAGTGCAGATTTCAACACTGAACTAACTCATAAGCTTGGCCAACATCCTGAGCAGCTTCAGTGATGAGATGCTCAGTGCTGAGCTACGTGGCCTGACGAAAGATGACTGGTGCTAACACCAAACCTACGGAAATAGCAGGTGTCTGTGCCTGAGATGCTGCAGAGGAGAAAACACCAGAGGCATCATAATCCTTTGAGACAATAAAAAAAATTCATGCTTACAAGTACAGGCCTTAGAATAATGAGCCTAGGATCAAGAATAACTGCCCTTGACAACAGCAGCCTTGAAGTTTTTCCTGGCTTCTCAGAAGCAGTTGCTTTGGAGCCTCTAGCAGCAATAGCTTAATTGTTCAACTGTGTCCACAGCTGTTGAAGCCACAAGAGTGCTTGTGCTTTGAAAAGCGTAGCAGGCAGGCCTAACATCCAGGAGCCTAGGGATCTGCCACAATGAGTAAAGTAGCTTCTTGAAAAGGGTAGTCACTAGGGAGAAACAGGTGTACAGATAAATGTAAAGATTTTTTTTCTTTCCAAACACCAAATTTATAGAAGCTCAAAGAATAGTAGAAATAAACTCGAACCACAAAATGAGAATGCAACTATTCTTCACATAAGTAAGCTCTGTGGTAGAAGAGACAGAGCACACGGCCAGCATTTGGTCTCACACTAAGCCTGACCTGTTGGTCTTTTGTTGCGGTCAACAACCATTTTCTTCACTGTGAGGTACTCTCACAGTCTATGTGAACATTCATGTGGGAACAGACAGACATTTGAGGAACAAACACCGTTACAAGACAACTGAGCAAATTAACACAACTGAAAGGTGGTGACTAATTCTCTTTGAAGTTCTTCTCTCTTCTGAATGTATACTTCACCACAAACACCACAGTAGACTTATAATTGATTTGTTTTCTCAGCTCAAAGTCTATGGTTACTATATGCTGAGACTGATTTAACAAGGCAATTCAAAGGAATATTTTAGAATCTTCTTAAAATATTTTGTAGTCTCCCAAGCAGGACTACTTGTAATTATGCTACTCTTGCATAACTTCCTCTCCTGAGCTGATCGAATACATCCAGCTCCTCTTTTGTTGCTCAGGTAACTGGCAGCAAAAGTCCCATTTGAGAATCCTAGACTTCCTCCTCCTATGTGTACTCAGCCCGATGCAAATGAAACCCTAGATCACATCTAGTACTCAAAAACATCTCAGTACACCCCCAGCATTTGACATGTTGGCCAAGACAGTGTAACTCTAGAATCCAGCACAGGTTGTGCTACTCCAGCAGCTCAAGGTGTTGAATATGGGGACTGTACAGAATCCAAAACTGAGGGAGAAATGCAAAAAAGCATAGTAACATTGTACTTCAAGTGAAGTGAAAAATCAGATCTGTAATTTTCCTCACAACTAAAAGAAAAAATCTCTTTAAAAGTGAGAAGACCAGATTTCAATGTCATTTACTACTGATCTGAGAAGAGTGCAATCAACATAGATAAAGCTGGTTACCATTTTGATCTTTTTTATGTTAATTAGTGTTGGGACAGCTGACCTGGGGGTGGTTGAAATATGCCCTCAGCTTCTCTGACCATGAGACTGAAGTCATTGGACAATGCTGATAAGTGGCTGAAGATAAGCTGCACATTTTCCACAGAGTGTGCAGCAATTCCACAATTTCCAGCAACCAAGACCATCTTTGGATTTAGATTTGTCTTCTCTAGTTACACATTCACTTCTGCAATGACCAGCATGTTTGTTTTTCACAACGTGAAAAGGCTGAGGGCAGCATCACCAAGAGGGAAGAGGGAAAGGAACAGAGGACTGCTGATGAGAAAGTCCTCTGGATTTGACTATGTGCTTGTACCAGCACCTGCAGTCACTGAGGGAGCAGGTGAGACTAAAGGATAGTGCAGATGAGGATAGACTAGTTTTTCGAGGATTTTTCTGAGACACTGTACCTTCTGTCAAAATTCCTAGCTAGAACTGTCTTATCAAGGATTCTGCAGCCAGCATGTAACTGAGTTTGCTCTGAGGAAGTTCTTTATCAACAGAAAGCTAGTTTTTGGATAAGCAAGGGTAATCTTATGACAGGAATTTTCAACAACAGTAGTATCCACGGCCACAACGTTTACAGCAGTGCTCAAAATCAGTCTAGTCACATGTACATGAGTAGACATTAGTTCAAAGAAGAAACAATATGATAATTCAGTTGCCCATATAAATAGAGGACTAGAAACATCACTCATTGGTTCTTGAATTCATTCATGCTTACTCCAAAAAAATGAATATTAGAAATAGCCCAAAAATACAAAAGTGGACTAACAAAATCTACAAGTATAAAATAAAAAGGTATAACAAAATTTTTTGTGGTTGTTATTCAAAAATATCACAGGGCTGCCACAATGCCATAGACATTATCATTAATTCATAGATATACTGCATGTTCTGACCTTGACATTTAAAATTACCTAAATCATTGTTCATTGTATAATGTCTACAAAATGCTCCTTTTCCAATCCTACTACTTTCCTGAAATGTAAAGAAAAGAAAACCTAAAAAACTTTTTTTTTTTAAAAAAAAAAAAAAAAGGAGCAGGAGTTAGACCTAGAAATTTTGTTCACTATTGGTCTTTTTCCATACCTCCTTCCATGTTCATTTTTTAGTATTTGCATTTGCATATTTTAGATACACAATCTCAGCAGACCTCTTGAATGCAGGGGAAAGAATTATGGAAAGGAGAGCAAATTACTCAAAAAACAGAGCTATACACAACAGTTAAGGAAAGAACAAACCTTGTAGTCATACTACACATTATTGTGAAACTATATAAAAAAAACCCAAACCACTGAGTAATTTTCCCTTATAACAAAGCAAGCAACTACTTTCTATAAAAGAATTATTTTTATTATTCAGAACATTCTCTCCTAAAAAACCCTTAACTTTTTAACAAATCATACACAATTTCCACATGAAACAAAAATCTGTGGTTTTGGCCAGTTCTAGAATTATGTAACAGATGCTGCTCTGGAACCACAGCAGAGACTACCTGTCTCTCCAACCGTTTGAAAGGGCACTGCTGTCATTCCCCCCATGCCTCTTGTCAGAAATAGCTAAGTGCTACAGGTTACACTTAGATAAAATGTGGGACAGTTTTCCTCTCATAGTCAAAGAACTACAGTGCTGAATTTCTATTTTCTAGGTGGCGATATCCAACTATGAGGTGAGGGTAATGGAATAATATGACTAAATAATGTAGAAGTTGTGGTGTGAGGGGTTTTTTGTTGTTTGGTTGGTTGTGGTTTTTTGGTTGGAGGGTTTTTTTGGGGGGTGGGGTGGGGTGTGTTTCTTCCTTTTTAAAGCCCACAATATCCAGCAGAGGAAAAAGACACAGAGAGAAAATCACCCTCAGCAAGTTTGCCGATGACACCAAGCTGCGTGATGTGGTTGACATGCTGGAGGGAAGGGATGCCATTCAGAGGGACCTTGACAGGCTTGAGAGGTGGGTCTGTGTGAACCGTATGAAGTTCAACAAGGCCAAGTGCAAGGTCCTGCACGTAGGTCGGGCAATCCCAAGCACAGGTACAGGCTGGGCAGTGAATGGCTCGAGAGCAGCCCTGAGGAGAAGGACTTGGGGATGGGGATGGATAAGAAACAACTTCAGCTGGCAATGTGCGCTTGCAGCCCAGAAAGCCAACCATCTCCTGGGCTGCATCAGAAGCATGGCCAGCTGGTCGAGGGAGGGAATTCTGCTCTGCTCTGGTGAGACCCCACCTGGAGCCTTGCGTCCAACTCTGAGGCCCCCAACACAAAAAGGACACGGATGTGTTGGAGCAGGTCCAGAGGAGGCCACGAAGATGATGAGAGGGCTGGAGCACCTCCGCTGTGAGGGCAGGCTGAGAGAGTTGGGGCTGTTCCACCTGGAGAAGGAGCCAAGGTGACCTTCTAGCAGCCTTCCAGTACCTGCAGGGGCCCACAGGAAGGATGGAGAAGGGCTTTGTACAAGGGCGTGTAGTGACAGGACAAGGGGGGATGGGTTTAAACTAAAGGAGGACAGATTTAGATTAGATGTTAGGAAGAAATCCTTCACCATGAGGGTGGTGAGGCACTGGAACAGGTTGCCCAGGGAAGCTGTGGCTGCCCCCTCCCCGGCCGTGTTTAAGG
>KL274867.1:70858-93932 GCA_000699545.1 Podiceps cristatus
GGTTGGCACTAGATGATCTTCAAGGTCCCTTCCAACCCGAACCATTCTATGATTCTGTGATTCTAGAATACTGTGCGTAAGAAATGTCAATACATCTCATTACAATGACAGTGAAATAGCATGACTTTGATATTATTAAATTCACAGCTTTGATAAACAGCCTACAAATTACCTCTTGAAGGGAGCTGCAAAATAATACCTGAAGCGTAAAGAGAGAAAATGGAGTTTAATTAAGTGTTGCCCAGCTAAATCACACCAAGAAAAGCATAGGGAGGTGTGAAGAATACTGAGAACTTCAGTTCTGTATATAGGTGGCAAGACAGAGTGGTCTCTTTCAGCAAACGGCTGAAAACATGATGAAGCTAGAAGAGGTTACACATCAGCAACTTCTGATGAGCAAAAGCACCCGTTCTCCCTCCTCTTCACATAGGCCCTTTCAATGTACAATGTTCATTTTCTCCCCCTTGTATACAAAGGGAGAAAAATAAGATCATTAATGGAGGAAAAACAAGTAAGGCTGAACTTCATGTGTTCCAATTCATATGTAATACTTAAAAAAAATACAAAGCTGCAGTTCAATGTGCATTTAGTAGCCCAATAGGAAAGTGGACACACACACCCACACACACACCCCCCCCGGGCCCCCAACATAAAAGCAGGTGTAACCACTGTAGAAAAAAGCTGGCAGTGTTGTACTGGGGTTGGAAAGTGATGGTACTCAAACATGTTTTTCAGAATTACTGGGTGGTTTAAATGAAATGGTCAGAATTGGTATGGTGCTACATACTAGCATTGTACATTGTTTTCCTCAGGTATCTCTCTTAGTACTCCAAGAGTACCAGTGATCATCTAGAATTACGTAGCTCCCCACTAAAATCAAAAGCAATGTATGCTAATACATTTGGAAAGTATACATTATTACCTTTAATATCTTAGGGGTCAAGCTTCTGTAAGAACAGGTAGATTCACCAAAAGCATGTTGCCACGGTGCTCCAGTACTTACTGATATCTCACAGATTAAAATGAGCTTACATTCCACTTTGTCTCTCTACTAATAATCCTTGATTCAGACCATTTCATTTTGCATTAATGTTCTATTACCCTAAATAAATGAACTTTCAGAAGCAGACACCAGATTAACAGCGTCCTAAATTTAGTGGTATTTTTTTAAGATTGCTTTTGTAAGCAACAATTCAGCAATTTGAATTTGATAGGATATAAATTTCTAGCCTTTTATGACTGCAAGAAACAATTCCAGCTCTTGTTTTTCCCCACTGTGATCCCTAAATTGAAATCCACCTTCAATATACGTGAGTGTACGTACAATGCCTAATAGTATGAAAGTGGATTCCAGACATGAATTTAATATGCTTCATAGCCCATAATTGCAATGCGCACTAATAATCCAAGTGAGCTTGCATTGAAGTCAAGGAACATTTTGCAGCTGACTTCAAAGCAGAGCACTTCCTTTTACAAACAAGCACAGGCAGATATTGTAACATCTCTTGCAGTTCTGCCTTTGCTTAATTAATGAATAAAAAGCTCTTTAAAGTGTTTTATGCAACATTATCCCACAGAAATATTTATTCATAGAAATTTCATGTTTCTTGAGAACGTCGATTGGCCAAATGCTAACCTAAAGCTCCAAGAAGGCAACCGTTACACTGCTTGTGCTAATGACTCTTAACTGGAGACTGAGCAGCAGTCAAAACAGAAAAGAAGTTCAGCAGCAATTTGCCTGTGCTAATAATAGAGACAAGGCATGATCTACTAATTAACACACCAATAATTGAATATTGATTAGAGTCTGTCACTTTAAAAATAATTAAATCCATCTCGCTTCTAACAACCAAGAGATACTGTAAAGATTTGTAATAAACAAAGGATTTTAAATTCAGGAATGCTTTGTCAGCTCTCTTATTGTGTTCTGTACACCGAAATACGGATTCAAAATATTTCACCCTATTTGATAATTTTCCCTATTTTTCAGTTCCCAAAGAGAAAACACTTGCGATATCCTGAATGCATAAAATTCATACGTGCCATCTTGTTCCCATGTACAAATGTACATCCAAGTACAAATGATTTAACAGAACTAAGACTTGATGATACTGCTAAATATTACATCATTTACTGGAAATTTAGGATAAAATTATAAGGGTTGCAACAGCTATGAAAGGTCAGCAACACAAACCAGGGGTTTTTTCTGTTTTGTTTCTTTCTTTGAGGTTTTGGGGGGTTATTTTTGGTTGGTTGGTTGTTTTTTGGCTTTTGTGGAGTTTTTTTTCCGGTTTGTGTTTTTTGTTTTTTGTTTTTTTTTTTTTGGTTGTTTGGTGTTTTGGGGTGGGGAGGAGAGGGTTTTCTGGGATTTTTTTTTTTGGGGGGGGGTTGTGTGTGTGGCTGCACCAGGTTGGATTTTTTTTTTTTTTTTTTGAGGCTGAATTTTCAGAGATGGCTGAAGTATAAATTGTGCATCTACCAAAAGCTTTTATGTGATTCCATGGAGCCACTGAATCCTGAGAAATGGCTGCACTTGAGATAAAGCAGAAGAATAATGCCTGGGAAGGTATCTGCATGGTTAACAACAGTAACGAGCTAAGGGTATAATCCTGTTCCCTGTCTGGGAACAGAAATGCCACTACTCTTCAAATGTTTTCTTGGGAGTGAGAGGAATATAAGGATATGAGACCAAAACCCAAGCCCAAACAGGAGAAATGACAGTAAATGGAACACTATTCAGAAATACCTCCTATGAGTGTGTTTAACTCTTCATGACTTCCTTTGGTTTCAAGTGTCTGTAGTCCTTAACAGTAAGACCTCAAAAAACATAAGATTGGTTATAAACCAGTTGCTTTTAAAATAATAACAATAACCTTATCTTCTGTCTGGTCTTCACCATAAGATTTCATGTTTTTAAGAGACCTTACTTCTTTGTAAGTGAAAAATTCAGACGTAAGAATATATATATGTGTCATATATACACACGTGATTTGCCAAGATAATTATAAAGGGGATTGATATTAATATTAATTTATTTTTAATTTCTACAAAAATTGAGCTTTTTCTATAACAGGAATTCAAGAAATGCATTTATTAAAACAACAGTCATCCCGATTCCACCATTTTGTGCTAAACCAAACAATTTTGTGATATTTGCTTCCCAGATGTTGAAGTACAGGGAACCTGATAACTGAAACTGCCTGTTTATGCAAGTGACTTCTCAGATCTGCATTCTCTAACCTGAACGAAGTACAAGGGCCTAACCACACTATAAAGCATGAAAAGCAATTTCTATAGTTAAACAGTACTTTAGGTTTAACAAAATGAGGTGTTACTGGTCCAATAAATAAATACATGTATTTTACCATGTTTAACTTATGGGTCTCTCCACAGGTATTCCTTTGTTGTTCCACGTTTCTTACAATACCAAACTGAGGGGGTCTCTGCAACTTATGCAGCAGCTGAGGAGAAATGGTGACAAATATCCCACCAAATACCCTTTTTTCCCCCTCACAGAAGGCTGCTTCTGTCCATGGACTTTGGAGGAGAATATTCTGGATGAAAAATTCAATTTTTCATTAAAAGTCACTGAAGCTGATCTTTAAATTGGTGCCAGAAATGGCTCTTCCATTGCAACCTTTTGTGTCTGGATTCATCATGTAGGGAATTTTTACAGCAAATTCTACACCTCCCACAAAGCATGGTTTAAAATGGTAGCTCCGACAAAACATTAGCAATGGCCATGCTATAAGAAAGAAGAGAATACAATAATTGTTATAGTTTGCTAAGCTCCACCTGAAGGACTTGGTGGCTAAATGGATTACTCGCTGACTTTTCACCTCTGGGATTCCAGCCCTGACTGGAGTGACTGAAAATCATTGTGATCAGTCAAGTGAAAAAAGACCAAAGTGAAATTAGACTGGTGGTTTCAGCTCGGTTCCCTCAGTGCTGTACTTCCAAATCACAAAACCACAGCACGTTGAACACTGCTAGCAGGGGAGAAAGTAGGAAGCTTTGAGGCTTAATGAGCATGAATCCAGCTGGCTCTCCAGCTCGCAAACACCTTAACATAGACTATAACCACCCCATACAAGCAAGTGCAAAGTAGAATAAATGACTGTGGATTACCATAAAAATTAATCAGAAGCAGTCCCTTGTGAATGTGTATTGAAATGTCTTCATTGCATATCACAATAATAGAATTGTTAATCATAGTAGATTACCTCTGTCAGTCAGATGATACTTTAGTAAATGTTTAAAGACAGCCTAACAGTATTTGAGTAATTCTATTAAAAATATATATGACTTTGTATTGTCATTGCACTCACAAACACTAAACAATCCTAGCATATCCCATGACCTATGTGTGCAAGAAGTAGTTCAATTTAAAAATGGCGAGCCTAGGGAACAGAGAGGTTGAAGTGCTTTATCCATAGATTTTTAAGGCCAGAAAAGGGCATTATGATCATCTAATCTGACATTACACTTCCCACCATCTCTATACAAGGCTGGACAGTGAGAATCAATAAAGAGAACCACTGTTAGGATGCAGGAATTTAAGACTTCGAACCCCAAGGTCAATTCCCTGTTAATTTATAGAATTAGACATAGAAAATTTGTCTCAAAGACAGTGTTTTACTGCAAATAAAGCAGTCTTGCCCTGTGCTTCTGTCTTTAGCTGTAGCTTGGCCAGCAAAGACAGACAAAATCCCTCTTCCTCCAGTGAGACAATTTAAATGTGAAAGAGAGCTAGCGTACATTAAATGTGTATGAAAAATACCTCACTAAATTACCTCTTGGAACCAATCAGGAGAAAGAACTCTGTCATACTTGAATAATTCAGGCTTAGGTTTTTTGTTTGGTTTGTTTTTTTCCTTGTCTTAAATCATTTTATCAGACTGCTTCTTTATGGCAGAACCTGCAGAAAATACTCGCTATGTGAATATGAGAGACAGTGTAGGTATGGAAGAAACTGATTTTTGTAGGCTGAAGCCTGCAAAAGAAATGTTTCAAAAAAAGTCTCAATGAATGCTACCTATAAAAATGAACATTTTATTTATGAAATTATTATTTGGGAGGATCTAGCACATTGTCCTGTTCTTCATTAAATGGAAAATCCATCAAGGCAAAAACAGAGCCTGTGAATTTCTCTAGGGGATCCGGTATTGTTCCTCACTCAAAAGTGATGTTGGTTTTGCACCTCAAGAGTTTTCTAAATTCTCACATCAGAGCAACAAACAGAACAGGAGTTCTTACAAAGCAGTCACAGCAGCTGAACTTCTGCTCACAGGAGTCTCTGACATTATTCTCCTCCCCCACCAACTATCCATCTTCCATGCTCTGTTTAATGAGATTAGGGAATATTAGAAAATGTGCAACATCGGACTGTTGTGAAAATGTGTGAGAAAAATTTAGAAGTCAATTGAAACATCCTGTGTACGTGGAAAATTTTCAAATATGGCTCACTGCAGAAGCCTTGATTAGCTAGATATGATTGCAATCACTAATTCTCTTCTTTAGGGTCGTATGACTGCTCAGATGCCCAGGAAATTTCAATTACAAAGCAAACAGGCTCTATGTGCTCCGTGACTGTTTCACTAACCTAATACTGAAAAGTCTTCTTAAGGATTATTTTGCCTGTAGCTCATACAAAGAATTTCATGCTTTAGAACTGTTTACCTTTATTTAATAATAATTGCCTTATAGGATTTTACCTAGTTTATTTTAAAATAGTATTTATTTTAAAATACAGTATAAAACTTGCAGAACTTGTAGAACTTTTGTACAACTTACATTTAATGAAATAGTATGCCAAAAGAACTTCTAGAAACCTGAAAACAATTCAACCACCTGATAGCTATTTAGCTATTGGCAAAACATGCATTTCTCCAAATTAATTTGTTCCATGTATTGCACATACCTTATATCGCAAGGCCTCTATGTGTCTACCCTTCAGCTCACTGCCTTTTATGCTGTTGAAAGAAGACTGTATCCATAAACCAGACTTTCTTGTCTTTGACAACTGGGACCTGAATTACCTACTATAGTCTATTGAGTGAGGCTGCTACTGGAAACCTCGTGACATTTTTCACTGGCAAGTCATATGCATTATAATAAAAACTGGTTCAGTGAGAAAGTTGGTAAAAACCAGTCTGAAATTAATTGGTCTCCATACAGACACAAATATGAGACAAAGGACCTGATACACTATCATAAAGGAAAGATCAGATCTGCTAATGGCATTTACTGCTATGCAAAATTAAGGGGTTAGATGCAAGTTAATTGCATCTGATGTTTCATCTGTTTCATTGCAGAAACTCTTCATGTGCTCTGCCTTAGAAGAGCACCACTATAGAAAGGGATGTTATCTTTCTTTTGATGCATCACCAGAAATTGAAAGTGGCTTTTTAAAGAGTCTATTGGGGAACCAACATATTTTCCACAATTTTTTCATCCTTTGTTTCCCCCAAATGGATTTTCTTATTGATTTTGGAGCTATCATACATTTTAGTTCACAGTAGCCTGGCACACTGAAACGTTGCTGGGCACATCTATTTCTTTTGCTCTCTGCTATTTAGATTTTGCATTATAGGGTCATTCATCCCCTAGTGTACAAGTCTGCATCACTTCCATCTGTGAAATTTACTAAATTTTAGCTTTACTTTCACATCAACCCCTTCTCTTACCACAGTCAGCAAATCTTAATTAAAAATAAAAATCTACCCGATTGTTCTAAGTAAGCCTGTAACTTTGTTTCATGTCAAGAGGAACATACTCGTTTAATTCCTATTTTCCTACTTTACACTTGCAGCAGTATCCCACAAAATACGACTGCTCCAGTATCACAGCTAAGAGAAAAAAAATGTTCTTCCAAAACATTTCTTCCAAACACACTCTCTCTTCAGAAGGGCTATCATTAAGTCATTTCATTCAAAAGCTAGTTAATGAGTCAGATGCATTTTTCTCATTTAAATGCACGCTTGCACAAAGAATCATGATCTGTCTACATTTGTACAGAAAATATAGCTCTCAGAGGATGAACCACCTGAGCTGTGAGCTACTGCCTGTGAATCAGAGGGAACTGTTTATCTTGGAACGGGCTAATGCTGCTGCAGAGCGTTGCTGTAATGGTGAGACTTGGTTGCAGAGCCTTCTTCTCCCTGCCTGGATGCAAGACTACAACCTGATACCACATCCAGGTTTGCACTTCTAGAATTTAGACACTGCATTCAGTAGTCCTTCAGGGACTTGTTATTGTGTTCTGAATTACTCTCTTCCTCTTCTGCAGAAGAGCCATAGAGGGAAGAGAATGCAACAGCACCCTTGGCACCCTAGGAGGGTTTGGGCACGTAACAAAACCCACATCTTTACAGGGCTCTACTCAGCAAAAAAGGTCTAGGAGAAAAAGTCCATATTAAGACTGGTTCCCAGCTATGATGTCATGGAAGTGTCCTAACAATGTGTAACAAGATGTAGCAAATAAATAAATAAATAAAATTTCAAATGAGTTAATCAAAAGAACAGGAAGATATGAGCTTGATTTTCCTCTAATTTTTGCATCTCAAACTCTAATACATGTGTTAATAATATATTTACCATGGTCTAAGTATGAACATCTTCATTTATGTGAACATTCAGCTTTCTTTAAGGATCGGGTTTTTTTAATCATCCTTCCATACCTGCAGCTAAGATTAGTTGGGGAATCAACAGCTCTCCAGTACCCAACACCAAAGTACAGTAGAGTCAAAAGGAGGAGGTGGGGCAGGAGGACTCCTGCACAGAGCTGCAGCAGCTGATCTGGCAAAAGATAGCTCAAGGCATCCTTCAGAACAAAATGCCTTCCAACGACCAGCCTCAGCCAGAGACCTCAGCGAGTAAGGAGAGTGGGAGAATGCCTAAACCCCCATGTTTCTAACAGTACCGTAACATTTTTCCTAAGGGAGCCTTTTAGTGTATTTACAGTTCTTTGCAATACATATTCACTTTTCTCCAGGTTCTTCACACAGTGGGGACTGTACACAAGCACTGGCTAGAAGCTGCCATTCCTTGAATCTCATACTACTGGGATGAGGTGCTTTAAGTGGAGGCATAAAAGTTATTCCCATTACACTGCAGTGCCACTCCCACTGGGTTTCTGAGAGGCATAATTCTCCTCTCTCACTAAAAACCACCAATAAAACACATTTAATATACCAAGAGGAGACCATCACCCTACCAGCTGTCTTTGCTAGAAGGGCCCTTAAGCACCCTTGAGTTCATTTATGCTGCTGATATTGGCAAGGCTTTGTTTTCCTCTTACAGATGATTGTTGCTATTTTAGGGGAAATGCTGTTCGAAACAAAAGCACCTGTAATCATCGACACTTCATAAAGTACCCTCAGGCACAAAAGCAGCCAAACAATGGATGCCTCCTCATACATTTGCATATATTGGGTCTCTTTATTCAGAGGAAAAGTTATTAGACACACATATTTGAGAATGCCAATATATAAAGATAATTGCATGATATATTTAAATTAGCCCTCCCTCCTCCCCAGTAATACTGCTTGGAATGGGTATTTTTAATATAGCACAAACAGAAATTTCAACAAAAGCAGGCTGTCATGTTAAAAAATAGAGGCATATGAGCAACTGAGATTATAGCAGTATATCCTACAAATAACATCTCAGGTTGGTAGATGTCCAGTAATGAACCACCTTTTCCACCAGTGGTAACACTGGATGTACAGCCCCAGACCCCAGGTGCTACCCTGAAAACTCTTCAGTCTGCCTCACTAAAAATAACAAACTTCTTTCTAACTAATGGCAACATCCCCCCCACCCCCACCCCGCCCAAGGAACAATACATTTTTACTCTGTTACTGATCTCCCTCTAGAATTTGCCCAGTTGTTATTGAATCATTGTACAGGGAAAGGAAACCATAACTGGCCATGTTACTAAAAGCTAATTTTCCTAAATTCTCTTCCCCAAATACCTTCAAGAGCTGCAAATGGTAGCAGCACTCAAAATAAGACTGACAAACTAATTGTGGTGTTATTATGACACCACTAAATTTGGGAAATACTTTTATTTTATAAACTTTGGCTAACATAACATTATTCTTTTTATACCTTGATGAACTTCAAAAATCACAATCAGCAGGTGTACTGTAAGATTAAATAAAAAGGTGAGGGGGAAAATACAGCATAAAATATTCTTATATATCAAATAGGGTCTCTTAAAAGAACACTCTAATTATGAATACATGTAATATTAATCAACTTTTACACAAAATAAACTGGAAAGTTGTAGCCAATATATATCCTAGATCTCACATAGCCTGTAAAAGTGTTACCATTTTGTAGTTGTCATTAAAAACATAGGGGATTTATGCAATTAATTTCACACAAAGAACTTGTATTTTACTTTAGGAATATAAGCTCATGCTATATCCAAGTTAAAATGAAAGAAATATGAGTCCTTGGGGATATTACTGGTTTGCTGTGTACGAAAACAAGTAAGTCTAGATTTATTTCAAAACTACATTTCATCTTTGAAAAAGGTCGGCAATAAAAGTGAGAACACACTGGCATTTTATAGAAGGTACTTTGTGTCACTCAAACACAATTTTTAAATCACAAAGATTAATAAGTAAAATATAAAAAAAGGTTCTCTGCATCGGTTTCACATAATTTGTTCAACCTGATGTACACAGAGCTTTTATCCTTTAGCACTAGAGGATCACTGAGTGTTTGCAGCTTCTTCCCAGTACACCTTAACCTGAGAAAACGAAAGTCTATTGGCGGTATTGTCCTGAATGTGTTTTATGTTCAAGTTTATTTTTCTCGGACTGTCCAAATTTGCTCATTCTGCTAGACAAAAATAAGAAGATAAACCTAGAAGGGACAGCCCAGAGAGTGCAAGCAATTCCGTCTTTTATGCTGATTGCTGGTCCTTTCACAAATCACCGCTGATCCAGTGTAAAACCGGTCAGGGTTTTTTTGCTCCTTTTGCTGCCCTTGGGAAGTTGCTCCAGAACCATACCTGTCTCACGGTGAGAAATCTTCTCCCAAGTCAAATATATTCAGGGACAGTTACATACATTTTGCTCTTCTGTTACCACTGCCCTTTAGCCGAAACAGCTATTTCCCTTCCTTCTCTGGTGCCTGTTCCTGAAGGAGTAATCACACTCCGCAGCCTCATTTGTACTACATTTAACAAGCCAAGCTCTTTTTGCCCTCTCCACATGGCGAGCTTCCCATTTCCTTAATTACCCCAGCTCCAGCTGTCCCGTTCAAATTTGTTTCCCATGAACTAAATGTGGTTAAACAAACCTGCCAGGCGAGGTCTCTCCACTGCCCTGTACGAGGTCATGAATGCTCTCCTATCTCTACCAAAACGCACCGTTTCCCACTGGCTAACACCACAGCCTGATTTACGGCCTCAGCATGCAATGCACATGGGGTCCTAGCAGGTGGTTTTTTCTTGCTTGTTAATTTGTGATTGAAGGGGGCACCTCAGTGCAGAAACTGGTAGCCTGTAAGGCTAAAAAGTACAAGTTCCAGGAGTTCTCTATCCCTAAAGCCACATACACACTACGTGGCATTAGAGTCCAAGATTGGGTGCATTTTGTACCTCTTTGGCCCAAAATCATGATGATGATGATGATGACAACAATGACTATGATTGTTACTGTTAGTATTATTACTACTGTTGTTGTGTCGGGTTTTTTCAGTTCAAAATAACCTGAAATAATTTGAACCCCATGTTGTAAGCCCACCACTGTAGTATTTTTATGCCACAAAAAAGGAGGTTATGTATAATGTGCAGCACAAGGCTACAGTATGAAAGCATACAAGAACGTCTGAAAGTACAAAGCCTAGGAGTATTAAGTGGTGCCAATGCGGATATCATCTTGTCCAAACTGGCTGTCAGGAACGGTGTTTGAAGCACACTATTTCCTGAGCCAGACCTGATCATTGTCTTGAAGTCGGCATGGCCTAAAACCACATCAGAGAGCATGCCAGAAATTAAGTGGTACAATCTATAGTCACTACCCGATCCCATGACCTATTTCCATTTTATTTAGCAACCTACATGCAATCTACATGAATGATCCTGCATTTTCTAAAACTGAATTTCTTTACATTACTGTTATTATAATCTTTAAGTTCATCTGGTTCTTCACATCTGTTTAAATCCTCTTTCTCTGTTGATAGTTCATCCTAAATTTGTGTCGACTGCAACAGCAGACCACTACAATGTGCTACAACATTATTAATAAAAAGACGACTAACCTCATTAACAACTTAATCTTTGGGAAATTCCACTGCTTTTCCCCCCTCAAGCCAGTATTTTCTTTTTGAATACAATCCACTGTCATGTCCCATTAGCCAGCTCTTCTGCTTCCTAATATTTCACATACTAAGTCCAATCTTCCCCAGTTCTTTACATGTGTCATTCCTCTCTAAAAATAATTTGCTATGCTTCAGTATTGTTCCTGTCATTGTAGATTCCTTCAAAATTATTAATTCCAAACTGACAATCGTATTTGCAAATTTCCTCAGAAATCTGAGGTATAAACTATGCAGTTATCCAGGACTGAGCATATTAAGCTCTGGAAGTTCAGATGCAGAAACTTCCAGTCTCACAGTCAGTCCACAGCTCCTTGTGCTCAGTGCAGCCTTACAGTTTAGAAAATCCAGTTTATTACTCTTATGTACAGAGTTGAAAAACTTATTTCTAAAGATTTATAAGGATTTAAAAGTAGCATAAAAGTGCCAAAATGAGTCCTTCAACTTCACTTTTACTACAGCTTCATGGCAGAGTGTCTTCAGTGCTGTCTTAATAGTCTTCCATTAAATAGCTAATTAAACCTATGCTTTGGTTCAGAACCTCACAATAATGGTAATGTAGGTTCACAGCAATTAAGAGATAGAACTTTTTGAGCTTTTCAAATCCTGACCCTAGTGATGAGCTGCTAATGAGGCCAAATTGCACTGTTAAAATAATAACAATATTGAACTTGATTTTAACTTTACATGTATATTGATATTATTTTAAACATGCTTTAATGAAACAGCTGTAATATCTAGCAGCAAGAAAGTATTTAGGTTTAAGAATTCTTGATTTGATTAAAAGTGCTCTCTCGCTTAAATGATACCAAACATCATGCTATCAATTCTTTATAGCCTGTTTCTGAAAGGCATAATATTTTCTTTCCATCCCTTAGGTTTTGAACAATTAGATGCTTATAGTATTTTTTTCCAATAAATATTCTACTTTGGAACAAACTTCTCAACTATTCTCCCCAGTTAATTCCAAGTGTGCCTATATTTGATGTTTCTCTAATACAAGTAACTGAAGAAATGGAAGATGGAATACAGCCTCTATCAGAGGCAGAGAACAGATAAGGTCATATACTGATACAGATGTTTTATTATTTTACATCTGCGAGCTTGCCAAAGATCACTGGCTGCAATGAAGTGGTGAGCTCCCGATTCAGTCTGGGATATACTCCACTTTCTGGCAGTTCAGACAGGTTATTTTTTTCAGTTATTTGCTTTGCTGCGGGGTGGGGGAACCATATTTGTTCCATTTTTCCTATGAGAGGAATGGGTTCAACAGTTGCATGACTCCAAGAAGTGCTCCTCTCCTCCAGCAGCTCTTGAACTGGGACACCAGATTCAGTGAAACTTACTTACTACCCTAAGTGCATTTGTCCCTGACATATTCTGAAAGAGACTATAAAAAGGTGAATTTAAAGAGTTTTTGTGCCTCTAGTTTTGTGGTGGAGCTTTGTGGGTTTTTTCATAATAGGAGGAGAGGATTTGCTTTTACTTCATTGAGATGTATAAAAATCCCTCATATATTTATTGTCTTTTCTTCGCCTCTTGTTCTCTCAATTAAAAAAACACAGTATATCAAAAAGCATATTCTGATTAGTATTCCATAAAATAACCAGCCCCTTGAGCTTATTCTCCTCTCAACAGCTGAAAGAAAAAGATAGGAGCTAGAGCCTTTTCATCATAAAAAGCTGTCTTTCTGGCTAGTCTAAGGGGCAGTTTACTTATTGTTTGTACACTCTTCCATTCATTCCAATAGCCCCTTTGACCACAAGAATTATTATGCCTGCAAGACTAACACAAAAGCTGACTTTCAAAAGTTGTTCTTGGTCCCTCCCTTGCCAGTACCTTTTGACCCAGCTTCCTCTGTCTCTCTGGAATTAAATGAAAGCCATATGCTGAAAACATGTTACTTGCATACTCTTCCAAAGTTAGCAACCTTATGACTTGAACTGACAGAACAACGCTTAGAGGGCAAACACAGCTACTGTGGTATCATCTTTTCAGAAGTACTGCACACAGCCTGACCTATAGCTAGTATGTAGAAGCACAGAAAAACTGGGTTTGGAGACAAACCTACCAAGTAATCTGATGGATGTTCCTCCCCCTCTCCCAGAGACAGCTAACTGTAGGATTCTTTCGAAGAAGAAAAAAATATTCCCACATTTATATATAGAAAGGTAAAAACATAGTCTATTTGTGGTCTGACTGAGACTATCCATGTAGACAGAAACACACACTGCACCTTGCCAGATTTATTTTCTAACATCAGATGCAAAGCAATAGTGTGTGAGCATGCAGCTTGCACAGGAGGAACACTTTAATAGAAAAGCGGAACCAACAAATGATTCAATATGCTCCATCTCATCAATACAGTCAACAGCACAATGATTTCTGAGAAGTATAAATGCACTCTCACACTAAAGGACCCAGGAAACAGAACCTTTTACACCAGAAAGCTCTGGCCAAACCGAAATCCCTCATTTTCAGGATGGATTCAATCATAAACAAACTCCTAAAGAGAAGTCATCTAAGAGTGAGTTGTGGCTTATAGAAGATTTCTTTTCTACTTTAGTAGACAGCCAATTTAGTTCTGCTTCATAGATCATAAAATTAAATTCAATTTTAAAAAAGCCATATTATTCTATAGAAAATGGAAAGTAAACTCCTATCAGGTGCATAAACACTCTTTTGAAGTGCCATTCCTAATAGTGAAGATTTGCACATAACCTCTGCTTCTACTAGAGGTGGTGGTAATGCTGGTGATACTGACAGAAGTTTCATCATCTGCATGGATTTGTAAAGAATACTAACAACTTCCATGTCATGGTAACTTCAACAAGTAAATGCATTTTTTTAACCATTTTTTGCTCAAAGATATGACTAGAAAAAATGAGAGCTTCCTATATAGGTTGGCGTTAATGAATTTGCATAAAAATCTGTCATTATCACCTACAATTCTTCCTCTGTGGTTCACTGTATTTTACCTACAGTTCCCAAACTGCTGAGAATGGATGCAGGTTCACTACTCCAGAAGGTGGTCAAAACATCTAATTTTTTTTACAGTGGGAGCTCTTCTCACAAGTGACTTTTTGCCTGAATGACCTTCTCTAAAATTTCGATGAAGATTTTCATAGGCAAAAATTATCTTTTACCATTTGTAGTTTCTTTTCTTTTAATTAATAACCTGGGATATAATTGCAATACAACATTTTAGAGAGTGCAATTATAGGTTAATAAACCACACAGGGCATTTAAAGGCAAAGTGCCCTAGGTTTTCAAGTACTCTGCATTATTTGCATACTCTTTGACATGCTTTGTGGCTTAGTCTGATGTGGCTTTTCTAATTAGAAATAAACAGAAGTTAATCATTCAGGAGGCAATGGGAAAGAGAGAGTCAGTAAAATATACCTATTTTGCAGTTACATCTTAATACCATGCAGTAATTTAGACATAATTTATCCTTTCTTTTCTCCCCCCTTTTCTCCCTCCTCTCCCACAATAGACTGAAGAATTAGAGTGAGATTGACAAGGGGAAAAAAACCCTCAACAGATAATTTACAAATGTTAAGTGGGGGGGGGGAAGGGGGAGGGGAGGGAGTTCTGTTAAAATTTATTTAAGAGTCCATATATCACCTCTGTCCACCCTGGGTTTTCTGAGCAAAACCTTGTAATATTCTTCCATAGGGAACCATAAACACAATTAGTTAACTAGATGATTCAGAAAAGAGGAATTTGATAAGGATATCACCCAAGTTGTAAAGGGAATCTGCATGACTCATTTATCACTTAAGAAAGTCTATCATATCATTCCATTACTCATTTCCTAATATTCTGGGACTGTCTAACTTCAGAGGGGATAATTACTTGGGAAAAAGGCAAAATCAAATTATCTAGGAACAAGGTCAGATGTCCATACAACCCAAAGACTTTGTTAAATAAAACTGTTCAGCTGCTGTCTTGCAGAAGCTCAGAAAAGATAAGGAAGCTGTGTGCATGCAATGTTTTTTGACACACTTCACAATACCGAATGGGAAAGACTTAAAATAGTCATCCTACTGGAATAATTTCTGGTTTAGGGTATGTAATTTAGCCTCCACTTTCAAACTGTACTATTTTCCAAAATAAGTCATGACCAAAACTGTCAAGGTCTTTGGGTGCTCACTGCTACGGACAGGCATCTCAGGATGCCTGTCTTAAATGACTAAAATGATTAACTTTGATAACAAGTCCTCCTGAAAATATAGTGCCTTCCTACTTCAGACTACTTCTGAGGTCAACTATTTTTACAACAAATATTGTTTGTGATGAATCACGCTCTGAATGAGGAGAAAATGAAGAAACAGGAATAACTCACTAAGCAAAATTATTAGGAATCTGACCAAAGAGAGAGAAAAATGTTCTTTTTATTATTATACAAATGAAAGGATCAGAAAATATATATATTATTTTTGCACTACTTTCCCTTTCTTGTAAAAGCTTACCTTCAAATATGGATTTTCAACTGTATTTCAAATACACTTCTAGTTGTTTTTACTAAATTTGTGTAAATTAGCAAGCTAAGGGTTCTGTAAAGCATGCAATGTGCCTTCATTATTGCTGTACATATATTCCAGGTGTGGTAAATTTTATTTATTTGACTACTTCTTTCTTTTTGCATATTTACTATTGTGCATGCTTAAGTGTTTTCCTAGAATGGGCCCTCAAGGAATAACCGTTATTCACCTGGCCCCCTCAACATTCTTGCAACCGCATTTAGTAATCTCAAAACAGAGAACTGCAGGGTACAGTTAGTTATGTTCAGCACTACACATGCTATTCAGTCTAAAGAAACCTCATAGTAATATGCTAGAGCCTTGAAGGAGCTTTGTTTCACTTTTTCTTTTTTTTGCTTCGTTTTGTTACTCTCGTTTAATAAAGAACCTTTCAAACGCAACTTTAAATCCACAGCTGCTAGGAGGACTGTAGAAAAGCCCCAACCACCAGGTGCCTACCTTATGCTTGAACTGGGAGACTTTCTTTTGCTAAATTCCCATGGAACCTTTAATGAAATATTTGTTTCAGAAGGTGGTCAAAAGTGGTTGGCATTTTTATAATGAGAGAACCCCCAGTTCCAGTAAATGGAAACTGTTTGCTGTATGTGCTCATGTTCCCAGCACCTGTGGGAGCTGCTACTAAAGCAGATGGCCAAGAGGAGGATGAAAAGAAGACGATGAAGGAAAGAAGGAACCAGATGGACAAGCCAAGATGGTATTCATCTAATTCTTCCCAGTTCTTTTTTTCTTATTTCCTCCCTTCTGCCTCTCTGTCTGTTCCAGTTTGAAAAGCAGTTGCCCTTCTGCAGGACATTTTGCAATTTTAAAAGCAAATTAAATGAACATATTAATTTTGCTTTTACAGGGCTCCAAGTAGTGAGAAAAATAAATGCTCATTTATAAAAGCAAAAATGCTAAACAAAACATGTTTATGCCTGCAATAAAATGGCTTTCCGATTATGTGATTCTCCCATCCCATAAGCACAAAATTGTTTCACAACAATTCAAAGACATTTCTGAATTTATCTTCCTCAATTCCTGATTACCCTAGCATTTTACCTCTGTTTCTCAATTGCCTTACTCCACTCCTGAATCTGTTCTAATACACATGTAAACCATTACTAAAAAGCATATAATTAGACTTAAATCAACAGCTGGATATCTGGATTGCACAGTGGCAAAAGTCAGGCAATTCCACAGGAACAGTCCCTGAGGAATATCCTCTGCTGCTCTACAAGATTTTACTTTCTGCATTTTGACTGATTAATACAAAATGTACCTTGGCATTTTTGCTGTTTATAATGCAAAAGGTTTGCAACATTCAGCAAGATACACTTATATTTGCCCAGTATTTCTAATGCAAACACTGCCCTAAATTTTCTGATTTACAGCAGCAGATTTTTATTAGGCTTTTTTCCCCTTCTGTTGGTAAAAGCAACAGAGTTTTTTAATGTTTTTTAATGAGAATTAAAAATCTGTTTATTTGATTTAATCAGCTCAGTGAGCATTCTCTTTGTACCTCTAATCCCTTGAATGGGGATGTTAAGGCATGTGATAGCACATAGCTGTGACAATAATCTCAGGAGGTTTTCCATCGCTGCCATTTGTAATAAATAATGCATTTCAGTGCTAAAGAGACGGCTATACTCATTATAGGGGAAATCTACTCCTCCCTGTGCCTAAGAGCAACAGCTGCCTTTGGGCAAGGAATTATGGAGGCCTTCAAGGTACAGAACTCATTTCCAAAGTGGGAGATGGCTCTGTAGACCTCCACAAAGGCCCTGCCACTCCATCACCTCTTTCTCTTCAGCCTCTAGACCAAGGAGAAAATGATAGTTACCTCTTACTCAGTTCCCCTCCAGAGCTTCCTTCTGTTATACCACATTCAGAGGCTGCCATCGACCCACCGCTCTACTCTGCCATTGAGTATGAGCACCTACCAAGAAAAACTGCCTTCCATATCGAGTTATGGATAGCTTTCAGCATGTACATGCAAGTGGTATATATAGCGTTAGACTCCGAATAAATGTCTGTGTGCATAAAAAACACATCCATTTTCACCTCAGAACTGAGCACCTCCAATTAGCCATCCCTGAAAAGGAAACTCTTTTCAGAGGTGAGTAATGGCTCTAGCAAAGGCTGCTGGAATCTCAATCAGGACAAACCTGTTTCAATTTATTTTTAGTTTCTTGCACTCAAAATTGCATATTGTTGGCCACAATCTGTAGACAGACATATCTACAAGCTGGATTAGAGAAAAATATGCTGCAATAGCAAGAAAATTTTTTCATCTGGAGATGAAAACATAGACTTACCCCTTATTATGTATAACTTTTTTTTTCTCTCTCTCTCCCCCCCCCCGCCCCCCCCCACACCTTTCTTTTAAACAGTTTCCTCTCACTTCAGTCTGTCATTCACTACAACAATTTTTCCTGGTACTCACCTGGCTTCTCTTTACAAACTCGTCAGTGCCTGAAGTTGCACTTCATGATGAAAAAAATCAGCAACATGCTGCAAAGGATTGTGCAATGCTGACTCTCATTCATTTGAATGACATGTCCACTCAACAAGGCAGGTAAAATAAGTCAATAAGGTTATCATGATTGCTCAGTCATTCTGTCTCTAGAGAACTACACAATCATTTCAAGTAAGGCAATTTTTGCCTCTTAACTTACTGAGATAGGAAAAGTTGAGCCATTACCCCTTCTCCCTCAAAGAGAGATGCATTGTTTTTCCTACTAAATTACAGCTCCGAACTTTCAAAGAACAATGACAAACCAGACTGCTAGTGCTAGCGTAGAAGGACTGTAATATCTTTCAAGGTTTATCACTGTCAAGCTTGAACTGCATTTTGGTGGTTTTTTGTTTGTTTGGTTTTTTTTGGTTGGTTGGTTGGTTGTGTTTTGTTTTGTTTTTTTCCAAATGCAAGAGTTACTTGCATTTGTAATACTTTTATGTTCTTCTACACTTTAAGTGGGACATGTGGTTGCCTCTAAGTACACAACTGAAAATGCTTCTGGGAATTCTGCTGAAGCTTAAGTCTGCTGCCATTATTTGAACATGCATATTTATGTTTAAGCTCTAGTCTGCAGAAATACTGTGGATATCAATCACAAAATTCCCATCTCAAAGAAGGAGCACAAGATAACCTCTGTGAAGTGACTAGGTCCTTACTAACTGTCAGCTTGAGGTAGCAGGACGAGTTCTGTTCAGATCTGTACAGAAGAATAATAAATTCCTTAAATGCAGCAGAATTAACCAAGTCTTACTCAGTGACGCTGAGGGCAGAACACAACCATAAACAGCAGCCGACGAGAGAGCACAGTCTATGCAGTGATGCTTACCTGCCTGCGCTAGAGCTGACTCAATATAAAAGATGTATTAGTACAGAACTGAAGAACTAAGTCTGAAGAACTATGATATCCAAATTCCCATTGACTTCTCCTAGAGATATATCCCAGAGGCTGCAGAATCAGACTCACTTCCTTTAATGCAACAAATGGATGTTTTTAAGCCTTCATTTGCTAACCACATGATCATATATAGCCCAAAGCAGCAACTAAGGATACTACAAAGTATTTTACAGAGAAAGGATAATTTCCATGCCACATTTTCTGAGTGACATTTAATGGCTGCTCAGTCACCAGTCTGAAACTTGACTTTGATCCGATGTCTATTTCAGGGAAAGGACCTTTGGAGAGTGCCTCCCCTGCTCTCTGCACTGACTAGAAGCAACTGCGGCTCCCCACCAGAGCTAGTTCAGGAACTCATTCACTATACTGAGAGGGGTAGGTTTGAAATCAGCTTGGGACCCCGACTCACTCCACTAACTAAAGACACCACCTGGTAAAATACTCAGTGCCTCTCAAGCAACAGAGAAAAATTATGAAAGCAATTAAAGACAGCTCAAGTGTCAATTTAACCATGATGTAGTCTAGTAAGAGCGGAAAGTCTCAGATACCAGTTGTACCCCCTCAAAAGAACCCCAATGCATGAGAAAATTTAAGGTAACAAATTCAGGTGGATAAAAGTGACAGACATTAGGGTTGCCTTGTGCAGAACACATGTGCCTCTGAAGCAGGCAGAGAGGAGATTTTTCCACCAGCTGTAATGAATTCTGTGTGAGCACATTAACAAGCGACTTGCTTCTATTCTGATTTATCTTTGCCATCAATTAGATAACTTTTATTTATGCCTCAGGGCTGTGCTGTGTTGGCACTTGCTGTGCACTGGTCCCCCAGTGAATTTATTAACCAAAGATGTAATTTAATCAGTGATTTCAATTTACCACCAGCAAATCACATTTACCATCATTGTTTCCAGTAATATCGTTCTTAAACAATGTGGTGCTTGGTTGTGTCTTACGTTTAAATAGCGTCTTCAGTATTGTCAATCTGGTCACATTAAGCCTCAACCTCCAAAACAGAATGTGCCGTTCCCCTGAGGACCAACTCTCTATTCTTCCACAGCATAGCACTCATGTCAAAAATATAATCAAAATTTAAACTAATGGCTCAAGACAGTTGCTTGTCTACTTTTTCCTGCCCTGTTCCCCTATATCCTAAAATGCACTCAGACACAAAACCCTGAATCAGTGCATCATATGTGCACTGATTAAATTACTTTAATATCTCAGTTACAGTTTTGTTACTTTCTCGATACTGATCCCAATGGTCTCAACAAAATAACTCAAGAGAAAGTGAGCCACCAGATCAACTAAACCTGTGTGAGTAGGGTAAGAGTGACAAAAGGTAGAGGAGCCACTGCTTTGTTTGAGCAGTGCCTTGGGCACCTTTTATCATTACTTTGTGATATTAACATTCCTTGTGAATCACGGACACGTCTAAGACAGGGCCTGAAGTAGCCAAGGAGCAGTTTCCATAATACATATACCATCTATACTATCTGATTTCCAAAGCTATCCGAGTTGGTTATACCAAAGAGCCCCCCAAGTGGCTTACGCCTTGTAGTAGCTGCAGCAGGAAAGACTCTATGAGCCTCCCACCTACGGATGCTGCTAACAGCCTACCACGGGCAACGGACTGCAAAAGAAAGGTGAGAGAGCCCTAAAGTCACAACAAAAGAAGTCCCTACTAGGGATCCTACAGGCTCTGCAAAAATGGAAACAGACTTCCTCAGAGATTTTCTTGGCCTATAATGCTAAAGACCCATGTGTGCGGTTTAGGGGTAATTCCTTGCCATCCTTAAGGCCTTAATTCCTTTGTTACCTGCTTTTCTGTGGACTTGGGAAACAAGGATCATTATTTTTTTTTTTTTTAAATACATAAATAAAACAAAACCAAGGGAAGACTGAAGAGCTTCCTCCAAATAAATGTGACGTGTATAATTTTTAAAATGCATGCCAATCTGAATATCTGCCAGTTTTGCATATAAGCTCAAGGCACTGAGCAAAAAGGTGCTGCAACAATGGTCTTCAAAAGGAAAGAAAGAAAAAAGAGATGAATGATGAAAGGTGAACAAGAAATGAATTAATTAGCACTTAAAAGATGCGCTCACTTATTAAAAAATAGGTTCTCCAATTCCAACCATTTATGATTCTCTCTAGTTGATATTGAAATAAAACCATTAATTACAGATTATTATTTCTAGATAATTTGGTATGTGTATAAACTCTATAATTCAGATGTTGAACATCGGGCTGTTACTGAAAATATTTTGTGATTTATGTGTTGTGTAAACATAATTTTTACTCTGGTTTTATATAGTTTGCTTAGGGTTAGAAGTTAATATTTTTTGTTCAATACTAGGGAGTGTGTACTTCCTTAAAATTACTAGCTGATATGCTAAATGGGTGTCAAAAATCTCATATGAGAAATAAACCTCTGTGAATGACAGTATTATATACCTATTTTTTTCTAAGTAAAGACTGATATTAGCCACAATGTGTGCATGTTTCCTGAAAATGAAATTTGAAATGTGAAACAAAGTTCCCCCACCTACTGCAGTTCTCCACCCTTTCAAGCATATGCACCCACTCCCCAAAAGCTTTTAAAGGCTCAGTCTTATTGTTTTAAATAAGCCAGGTCAAATCCTCAGAAGTAACAACCTTCCTTTTTGGCAGGTCAATAGGGACAGTAGGCGGATCATCCCACCTGCCACATCTAACCTTTACCTCTCTAATACCCAATATAACAGATACGTTAAAGAAAATAAGATAGTAAAAGAGAGCCCTGACCATATTATGTATTGAAGTCAATTTATATATTACAGAGCAGACAAAAAAATGACTGACCTAGGCCCACACCGGCACAGGCTTTCATCAGAATCAGGAGCTGCAGCCAAGCATTTTTGGGCAGCTAGAAATCCAGATCACTGTCTTTACTTGTTCTTGCAAGTGGCTTTGGTTATCTGCCTGCTGTCATCACCAACATGCAGTATATTCACAAAATTAACTGAGGCCCCAGGTCACCATTCTGTGCAAGAATAAAATGAGATTTCAGTGTCATGGATAGAATCCCTTGGAAGATCCTTTAAAGGGAACTAAACCCAGTAGGGTCAACATAAAACAAATCTACAAGCCCTCATAGGACAAACCATGATGCTTTCTGAAGCTCACTCCTTAGTTCACAGCATACAAAATAGTGTGATGGACTTGTGCCTGATTTGCTACAAATTTAATTCTTTACTTGACCTTTTCTTTTGTCTGTAACACAAGAATAAATTCTTTATATTTGATTTGTGCTAGCACTCAACTTCCTATTGAAAAACTAAATAACTTGTTTCTAAGTGAACTTAAGGTTGAGTATCACGGTATTTAAAGAAGGAACACTGAATTAAAAACCCAAACAAAACAACAAAACAATCGATGACCACCAGCCACAGAGCTTTCCCGATGGCACTATCTGTTGGGCAGTGAAATTTTCCTGTGTTATGTACCTTCAAAAGTCAGAAGACAGAGGCATACTACCACACAGTATAGCCTGAATCATTTCAGTGTTAATAAATAATAAATATTGGCCCATTAGAGATTTAAGGGGTATTATCACAGAAAAAAAAAAAAATGATCCTTTGTGCTTCATCACTGCATCAAAAATAATATCCAAAGAGATAATTTAGGTCTGCAGCTTTCAGAGGAGTCAAAACCAATTATATTCCATTCTCAGGAAAATTTAGCTGAGAGAGTCCACTGTTGATCAAAGGTCCTAAATATTTTGGGTTGCTTATTGTCGTGGTTTAACCCTGAATGGTAACCG
>KL274869.1:0-16356 GCA_000699545.1 Podiceps cristatus
AGAGTGTGCCTTTAAACTTGATCCCTTAAAGGACCAAACAAGCACCCTTTGCATAACAACTAGAAAGAAAAACATATTTAGGAGAAGAGAGAGCCCTTTCTATCATGGAAACCTTCCTTTTGCCTCCTAATAAGAAACAATGAAATACTTTTCTGGGAATAATTTGTCTGACAAGAAAGCATCTTTTCCTGTCTGCACAAAGCTATGCCACATGCTCCAATGCCCCTCTTGCTTATTCATTTATTGCATTGTAGATTACTCAGATTTTTGTTTTTAAGTCACTGTGACTCATTTTCTGTGGAATGTGATGATCAGAGTTATATTGTTAACTGTGAAGCTAATAGACATTTGCTGTGAAACCGTTCATTTTTGAGACATGCTCAACATTGGACACAGGTATGAAAGTTGTAACATGGTATCTGTTATTCTACACCATGAAAGAGTTCAGTAAGACTTATGTAGTTAAATGCTGAGACCTGAATTTCTGCAGTTTCACAGCGAACAACCACTCTTAAAGTTTTTTTAACCTTCCAGTAAAAAGAGGAAAAAATAAAGAGGAAAAAAATTCTGCATTCCAATGCAGATTTTTCAGCAGGCCTTTATTATTTAACAGTGCCCTTATTTTCTTTTCCTTTAGTTGTAAACAATTCTAATATGGAAAAAGAAGCAAAACGTTTTCCAGGTTTTTACATAGTATTAAAACAAAAAGACCTAGGCTTCTGAGTAAAAGAGAAAAAATTGACTGAGGTGAACAACATCCTTGAAAACAGAACAAGAAAATCACCCACAAAGAGAACAGGAAAGGTGCCTTTAGCAGCAGGCTTTCTCAGATTAGCTCTAACACTTGCTGTGGCAAAGGTCTTTTCCTCCTTGGTTGCCTCCCTGTCCCTCTGTCTGAGGCAGAAGGAAATATGCACTTGCATCTTACCCCCTCCCGAAATCACAGTGCTGTGTTCCAGCTCTTACCCAGTTTTATCATGAGCTTAGGCAAAGAAGGCAGGCTAAGAAACAACTATACATTTTTCACCCATGCCTGCTGTGTGGGAAGTAACCTCTGGTAAAGGTGCAGGATGAGCAGTTGGGGGTGGTAATACCTCAAACCTTGGCAGCAAGAATGGCTAAGGCATGTCTTTCAGTGTCCCACTGGCAGCAGCGCTGCTGGAGGAGGACTAGCACAACATGCAAACTGAGCTACTTGAAGATTTGTCAAACCCTTTTCAATGCCAGGCTGCTTAAAGGATTGCTTTTTCTCTTTCTGGTCAGCAACTCACAGCAGTGCTGCAGAGAATGCAGCGCTGCTAGAGCAAGGCTCTTATTAAAGCACAGGAGAGAAGCAAACAAAATGTGAGGAATAAAAGTCCCACCTGGCTTGGTTTGGTCAAGATCATGAGAATGAAGGCCCTGCGGCATTGAATAGATTTCAGCATCCTAGAAGACTGTGGGATTGAGAAAGTTTCTTCCATCCTGCTCTCCCTTCTTCCAGATACTGACAATGAGCTCTGGACTGTGACAGCAATAAGTCATACTCATAATTTTTTTTTGCCACTTAGGCTTATTTCCAGACAGGCTGCTGGGGTCTTTTACTTTATGCTCTTACAGTTGTCCTTGCAAAACAAACAGGATGTTACCGCCATCCATGGACTATAAAAATTCATGTTATTATTTGGACAGTCAGCTTTTCTGCCTAATTTGCTGACCAGCCTAAGCCAGTTTATATTTTAGAGTACATTGCATTTTTCCTGCTTGAGCAATTCATACAGCACTGTAAAGAAGCCAATGCTGAACAAATTTGGAAGACAAATTCTTTAAGTATTTGCCTTAATCACATATTTGTGAGGCCAGAATTACAAAAAAGCTACCCAAGGAGCAAAATGTAAAATTTCTTGTTAGAAATGAGATCTTAGAGTACTAGTAAAAGCTAGCAAGTGCACATCAGGACACTGCAGCTTTGAACTGTAAATTAATTTAAAGAATTTTAGCTGTCATCTACCAATGATAGCTTTGTGTAGGAATAACATTATGCGAAGCCTCAGGGCATTCAGACCAACTGGTTGGACTGAGGCCTTATTTTTTTTAAAGTAAGGGTTTCCCAGTGGGAACATGTTGTATTGCCAGAGGTGTGCAAGATATTTCAAACTACACAGAAATCAACACAGAGATGGAAAACAGCTAGGATCAATAACGGTAGCAATCAACACCTTTGGTGTTGCTAGTAACACTGTTGCCTCAATAAAAAGATGGTAAGAAAAGATGTGAGTCTCGACTCTAATGAAAATGCTGTCATTGTAATTACCACCTGTATAAAGACCCTGGTCTTATAACGTGACCCTCAAGTACAAAATATAGCCTTTCATAGGGAGTCCAGTCCCACTGCGTTAAGTACAAAGGTGGTTTCCAAATATGTTATAATAATTTCATTTGGAAGAAAACTTCCTTTAACATCTCTTTGTTAAATCACCCTTCAAAACCTGCAGCTAGATCTTCCTGCCTATGTAGGGTTTTTGGTGTTTGTGGGGGATGTGTTTTTTTTTTTTTTTTTTTTTTTTTTTTTTTGGTTGTTTTTTTTTTTTGGTTGTTTGCTTGATTTGGTTTTGTTTAGTTTGGTGGGTGGGTTTTGGGGGTTTGTTGTTGTGGTGGTTTTTTGTTTTGTTTTGTTTTGTTTTTTGAATAGGGCAAAAATCTCAAAATTCTTACCTGTAAAGGAAAAATATATCTCTTCTACCCTGAAAAGCGAATTAACAGTGTAAATCATCTATCCTCTGTCCTCAGTCCATCTCTAGTCACTAGTACCATCTCCTTCCTTATCATTTGTACTGAAAATAATTAACAGCTCTACAGTTCCATTTCTAATGTCTTCTTTAACTTACATTTTTGTATGAAAAGGAAGGTTTTACTTTAAGTGTTTATCTAGTAACCAGAGCTGCTTTAGTTCTACAATCTCATATCATTCAGGTTTTTCTCCCACTTCTTAATCAGATGTTTTGAAGATCTTGAAATAATTCTCTGATCTTTGGGTTATAAAATCCAATCTCACTGAATTTGTGTAGTATGGCGGTAAAGTTGAGGCTCTGAAAGTCTCTGTGTCTAGGTTTTCTTATTCCATTTTGCCTAATCCTGGTTTCAGTTATTGGCCCAGAACTTTGTCTGGAGAGTTTCCTTGATCATCTGTCTTTTCTACAGCCTCGGCCAATTCCAGTTATAAAGTAGCAAAACCTCAAAAAATTGTACCTTCTCTCTGCTTCATCTACAAAGAGAACTTAACAGAAGTATAGCTGAGGTAGCATCTATATATTTGATAAGACCAATTATGTAACACTAAGCAATATTTATTATTCTGTTACAACATATTGTAACTCAAAGTTAATTGTGCCTATCCAGTGGACGGTTATTGTGCACTCTCATGCAGCATCCTTGTCTCTGTATTGTCTTTTAACGATGTACAATGGGTTTCCTGGTCAGTCAGTCAAACTTTGTTTTTTTCACAGTAACTTCTGGCCTTAGAGTAAGTCACTTTCAGAGTAACTATAGCCTTAAAGCAAGGATTTCCAAAGTGATTGACTACATAGTACCAGCAGGATGTGACCCAGTGAATGAACAGGCACTACCACTACTGCTAGAAAAGCCTATAGTATTTCAGATCATGACACCAAGTACTGAGTGAGTGAGGTCCTTTGGAATTCTTAAACCTATGGATTCTTGAATCACCTTACCAATTAGAGCTCTCCAGTTTTCTTCTGCAGCATAGCAGGTGTTGGGCCAGCTCACAGAGGTACGCTTCATGTTATGCACCAAGGAGGAGAAGGGCTGTAGTCAGGAGTACCAGGCAGATAAACCAGAAGGCAGAAGTCAGCTCCCACTGAGTACTCTTCTAAGCAAGGACAGAACGAAGTTGTCTCAGCACTGGCTGCTAGATACAGAGAGCCTTCTCTGCTGGCTGAGAGCCCTCTCAAACTCAGCCTCTTGACACAGAAGAGGCCAATCCCCACTGTACTCCTGCTCCAACTCGTACAAGCCAGGAAGAACAAGCTGTTCCTCAGGGAAGTTGTCAAGGAATAGATTCTCATACTCATTCATGACAGTCAGATGGTCTGTTAGAAACCCCCTGCTCTTCTCAAGGTCTCAACCCTTCCTTTTCATCAGCTGCTTCTCGTTATCTTCCTTTACTAGCCTGCCTTTTTCTGGTGGTGGCTACAGATGGAAGAGCTCCTGCTAGGCTCCACGGTTCTCCCCAGTGTAGAGGACTGAGGCTGCTTTTCACTTTCTTTTTCCAAGGCAAGATATTAACCCTTTTTACTCTTCTTCATCTACAATATTTTCATGCTGAACAAGAAGGTAGAAGGTTTGTTTCTCAATATGCTTGTTTTCCATCAATAGTTAGGTCCTTTTCAGGAAACTAGTGCCCTTACATATAGAAATCCTTCACTAGAATTTGATCTAAGTTGTAAACAAAGAAAAGACAAAAGGTGAGAGGGGAGGGAAGGATCTTCTTAAGTCAATCTTGTTAACCAAGTTTTATTCCTGTGAATAGCAGTTATTCTTTTGGTATGGGTGCAGAGGTTGTTCTCATTTGCGGAGAAGAAAAGGGTCATCTGTAAGTCAAACTGTGGAGCCTCTACTGCACAGAGGGTCTTGTAAAATATAATCTGTCTGGTTCGTATTTTCTTTTCTCTGTGAATCAATATGCTTTCTTTGATTAATAATGGTCCTTATATGTCTTGAATAGCACTCTCTATAAAGAGTAGGTCCATTGAGTTATGTCTTAAAGTGTATATTGATTTGTTTACCTGTATTAGTATATTATCTTGCAGTTAGCTCCTTTGTAGCTTGTATTACAAATACTAAATGGATGATTTTTCAAGTATTTGCTTTCACCTTCTCTCTCTCTCCCCATTACCATGTTCTTATTCACAATGTAATAAAGGTAATGGCATAAATCTCGAGGAATTATTTTTACTGAAGGATTTTTCTGTTTACTTGGTATTTTTAAATGGCTTGCCCACCTGCCTTCAGTTTATACATAGTTATTTTGGCTGATTATTTCATATATTGTTCTACATTTAGAAAATCTTCCCTGTAACCATGGTAACTATTTTTGCTCAGGCACAGTTGAGCACGTGGGTTCATTTTAATTTAGCTGAAAGAAATAGAGAAATGATCTTGAAAGCTCCTGAAATAATTTGGGTTAATATTGGCTTTCATTTCAGGTTCAACAGAGAGAGAATTGCTCATAGGCTGTCTCTTTCTTGCTTTCAATGATTTTTTTTTTTTTTTTAAGTTACTAGATGTGGGCTGTAAAGGATTATATATAAAAATTTAGGGAAGTTTTCCATGGGCAGCTTGCCTTCCTGAAGACAAAAATCTATGTATGATAAGATTTGCTTAATCAGGAGAAACACTGCAACATTTTTTTCTTCTCTGTTATACCAGAGAGAATGTGATTCCCTGTAATCCAATTTCCCTTACACCCTGTGCTGGCTTGACCCAGAATTTTTGCAAGCCAGATGGGATTGGGCTGTAATAATCTGAAGAAGAGCCATGAGGGACAGAAGGAGGAGAAGTACTGGTCCCGCTTACCTGTCCCTTTAGCTTTATGGAGACTTTAAAGAATATTTCCTGATGTCCACTTGTGCAAAGTGTTTTCTAGGACAGGCATATCCAGAAAGCAGGCCTGGAAGGACTTCCTTTGCAGATGTCTCTCTACTGTTGATGCTGTATTAGCTCAGCTGTCCTAGTGTCAGAGAGAGAAAAGAAAATACCCATTTCCTTCTGAAACTATCAATTCAACATGCAGCCAGGAACTGACATAATCTGATTCTGATACAAATTTCAGAAAAACTCTTGGGAATTTTGAACCCTGAAATAATTTTTGTTGCAGGAGACTAAGAGCCATCTCCTGGTGACATCCTTGGAAGACCAGTATGTGTATCCAGCGATCTAGCTCTCCTTCAGAACAAAGCTCAGGACTCCCAAGTACAGCTCACAATCACAAGTTTTTATTTTCTTGTGATTCAGAAATCACTGTGCAAGTTAATCCACATCGAGCTGACCACAGCCTGCCAGCTAGGGTGGTACTAGAACAAAGTAATCTGAAATATTCCTGGCTGGTGGTGAGCCCAGTGCATGGGACCTGGTAGTCTCCCTCATCAGACCAATCAAGCTTGAGTTCCCATGGGATTCTCCTCAGTAATTATGTGATACAGTGTTGGTATCGTTACCGTAATTAGCTGAATAACATTTGGGAAATCTGTCAATATTTCTTGCTCATCAGTTGACAAAGCATGTGTAGTGATTTGACTGCTTCTGCAGATGGCTATATAGCATGTTTTACAAATGTTCTTGTTTGTTGGGAATTTTTTGTCTGTCAGAGCATTATTCAGTCAGTCTTTTCAGTGTTCAAATGAATCCAATTATTATTTCAAGAATTAATAACAGTATCTATTCCTTGCTGTCTGTTGCAAAGGACAGTGATGCTCATCAACCTCTGTGATGCCTTGTGTTGAGTTTTTTATATTGCTGGGAGTTTTACTGTAGAGAAAAATGGACTCCACTGCAGAAAGATGATGTCTCAGGATAGCCCGAGGCTAGTTTTGCCCCATGCTGTGGCTAGCAGTGACCAGTTGTGGCCTTTAATCAGTAGTCCCTAATTTCTGCTATTATCTCATTGCCTGTGGTGCCTGTAAAGCACGGACTGCCGGAGAGAAGTCCTCCCTCTGCCTTCTCGCCTTTGTACACTTCAAATAGCTGCTGCCTTGCAAAGGGGTGGGGAGAAATCAGCAACTCTTCACTCAGTTTTGACTACCTTGCTTCTGCTGATTGACAAGTGATTGATTTGCTTCATCTCCCACTCAAAGGCAGCCACTGCTTTTCTATTCATGTTTTACAAAGGGAAAATATGAGTGAAAAGTGTTATATGAGAGGCAAATCAGAGGGCAGATGTCAATCTGCATAGTTCATCACTCGAATTGGCTGCTGCTTTAATGAGGGTGTCTAAGGAGCTACCAGGGAATGCAACCCATACTGTTAGCTACAGAACTTTGTCACCAGATGTTTATTTTATCAGTGCTGAAATGTGTATTCATGCTTTTTTATCAAAGACTATAACTCTGTTGAAAGGGTTCATAGGTCAATTTATATTGGTTATTGGATTCCTTCCACTCATTAGCTCAGAAGGACAAGGTAATTGTCAACACACTTAAGAGAATGGAACACCTTCCTGAAAGTGTGGAGAGGCATTACAACAGTTTCTCTGTATTCAAAAGTACAGGTTGAAGATGAAAACAATACTACATCTTTTGTATGTGCTATCAATCGTGCTTTTTTGGAGGCTGTGTTTTGATTATTTTAATAACATACTGCATGGGATTTTTTTGTATTATCCTTTAATCAAACAGTTGAGTAAAGTGTTGCTATTAGGAATATACAGAAGAATAATGGAGAATTTCTGTCTGGATCTAAAAAGACAGAAAAAATGTCACAACAGATTATAGTTTAATAAGTTTCTTACTGTACTTTTTCAGGGACTGATGTGTCCCATAAAACTAAGAGCAACTTTTGGTACCTATTTTTAGTATTCTAACACTGCCTGACTCTATAATGGTCTGTTTTTAAAAAAAGAGGAGGTTAAATCTTGATTTCTGGTGATACAATTCTAGGTATTAGGACAGAAAATAAAAAGATAAAATTTTGTAGCAGAATTAAAGAAAAGCATGTTTTTATATGCTGAAAGAAATCACATGGGACTGAAAAAAGTCAAGTGCAAGTACTGGGAGATTATATTAATTTTCATTAGGATTTTAAAGAGTCAGTATGTAATTTTCTGGGAAGTGCAACTTTCCAAAATAGTGTAATTTTGTTAGAGATGATTGGACTATTCATAATTATGTACAGTGAATCATTTACTGGAATATTTTTAGTTATCGTTGATTGTTTGTAAACAGTGCAACTGGAGATAGTTTCAAGTACACTACTTTTAGGTGCAGATTTCTGTTATCTGATGTTCCTATGACTTTCACACAATTACTCAATACTATAACATGTATGTCTGTAGCTATTTACAGTGCCACCGTTTTAAGCGGGATGTGCTCATGCTGCAGGACAACAGGCTTTGTGCCAGGGAGCTCAGAGCATTAAGTGTGTAGTGAGACGAGAGGTGCAACCCATTCATTGTTTGCATGATGTTCGTGATGTTTACCACCGTGTCTGACACAGTGGCAACTGAACCAGAGAGTTAGCCTTTCACATAGGGAGGAAGGAAAAAAGTACTAAATACACTGTAGTCTTCTGACATTCTCTTGCATTTTCTATTCCATAAGCAGAGATAGAAATCTTGTTACCCTCCCTTCATGCCAGTACTTTTTCCATCTCTTCTAAGCAGCCTGTCCCCCATAGTCAAGTTGTCTGTGCTCTCCTGAACAGGGTCTGAGTATGCTGTTAGTAATGTACCCAGGGGTATGTCAGAGGCCATCCATTGCTCAGGAACAGATGATCAGCACAGCCTTTCTGATGGCAGCCCCCTTTTTTGGGTCTGGCTGGGTTAAGGTCCTACTGCATATGGTAAGTAGGGCCAATGGCTCCTGGTCTTGCTCCCTGAATGTGCCTTGGGGTAAGAGGTTGCCCAAAGCAACCATCCTTGTAATCTGCCTAATTGCCCTGTGGAGCCTCCTGTAGCCTTGTGTTGTGCAGAACTTTCTTTAGTTGCTTAAAAAAAAAAGACTGCTTTTGTCTCCTTGCTTTTAACAGCTTGACCATGTTCTCTGGATTGGGCAGAGAAAAGAACATATTAGCAAACAGTTGCAAGTATTCTCCAAAGAAACCTTTCCAGACCCCCTCCCCAGCAAACAGCAGCAGCGAGGTGAAAGCACACATTTTATTTGAAAAGCTTAGTGAATATCTTCTTACATTATTCAATCATCTCTGCAGGTTGTAAAATTCAAGCTGTACAGACCACGGATAAGAATGATGGGAATACCAGCCTAGTGCTTGCAAGACAGTTTTGTTTCCTCGTCTTCAGTGTCTCACCTATTCTGGTCTTTGGAAGGATATCGTGAGCATAAATACTCTGCAATATTTTGAGTGCCTAAAAGGGAAAGGAAAATTCACACCATAAACATTAATGCCTGAAGGACATTATTTACTTCTGATTACTTAGCTTTTGATAATCATCATATCAATATGAATGGTGCTGAGATTTCTAAGAGAGTGGAGAAGAATCCCATAGGAATTCAACAGTAATTTACTGGTTAACTGGGACTGCTTTTCAAATGTTTAGGTGTTTGGGTAGTTTGTTGGGGATTTGTCTTGTTCAATTGCAGTGGAAACCACTCTTTCAAGGCCCAACTGAAATGTTTGTTAACAAATTCCATTGCTTTCAGTGGTCACTGAAACAGGCCTTTGGGAATAAGTGTCAGGTATTAATAAGTGTTAGTACTGGAAACTCTTACTTACCAGACATGAACTTTACAGATGCTTAATGGTAATAAATAACATTAATATAGGTAACTGGTTGTCTCAGTCTGAACTAATAAGCTTTGGTGGTCAAAATGCTGCCTCCGAACCTCTCCTGCTTACCTCAGGTGGGCTGATAGCCCAGTACAGCCTGGATAACAAATACCTGCTGGCGTTGTCCTGACTCCTGGACCTCCAGGAGCAGCTGCTGAGCCACAGTGAGGACAAGATAAATTAAATAAAACTTGGCTGTAATCAGCTGCTAATAGCTATTTCCTTTGGGTCTTCTCTTTTGTTTCTCTTGAAAATTCAGTGGGTTTTTTTACCCTGTGGCCCACATAGCCCATAAGAGGAAACATCCCTGGAACCCTGCTAATGAGTTTGGGAAAAGCAGTTCAAGAAAGTGTCTATTAGCATTGCCTTTGTGATCTCCTGGCACTTGCTAAGTGGTGGCTTCCAGTTGATGGGAGAACTTTAAGGTGTCCACAAATCAATAGACATTGGAAATGCTTTGGAAATTACTGGCAAAGCTTTCACAGGTCAGAGCATGCTGTGTCAGTTCTCTTTCTGGTGAACCAGAGCATTATTTTTTTGTATTCCACAGAATTCCTTTCACCATAGGAGAAAGACCCTGGCAGTGCTTAGGGTAACAATGAGGAGCTGACTGACAGCTTGCTGTGTGCTTGAAGAGTGTTCCCAAACTTGGAATTGTTTTTGCCCCTTTGATTCTCCTCTGTATGAGCATGTCTTTTTGGTTAAGGTGACACACAAAAAAGCTGTGTATTTTGACACCGGGTCTTGAACTAGTGGAGCAGTGTCTGGATCTCATTTAATTTAATGTACTTAAGACCTATTTTTTGTTCCACTTTATGATGTAACAGCTGGGAACATAAAACTACTACTGTGGTGGTGCATGTATTTTATAAATATTTAATACTGAAAACAACCCTCTTCTTATTAACAAGAATAAGGGAAATAGTGTATGAATACATCAAATATGGTCTTCTTTTTGACAAATAGCTTTTCTGACTGCAAATTTAAATTTTATGTACTTTAGAAAAAGCATTGCTGAAAGGTAACAGATTTAACAGTTTTACTTTATGCATACAATAAAGTGGAGAGTATCTTCATCTTGATTGGGATAACTGTCCATCTAACAAATTAAAAAAAAAAAAAAATCACTGTTTGATGTGACTGCATGTTTGATCACAAGGGATGTGGATTGCAGAAGTTACTAAGTTCAGACACATATATTGCTTGGGTCATGAGAGTCCATATTTATTTCAGAAGTTTTATGTTCAAAAAATGGAGAAGTAATCCCTATCAATTCCCATCAGTGTCATGTATGAGGTTGCCTCTATAATAAAATTCTGCTGTCCGAAGCTTCATGTTGGATCTTCTTTCCTGCGTGATGAGCTATGGAATTTCCTCTGAAAAATATCTCTTGTTCCTGCAGAGGCATATCTTCAGAAAGGAACTGGCCAAGCTTTCATATTTCAGCATCAGAAAAAATACTGGTCTGCCTCTGAAATTCCTACTTGGTTAAGTTTTAGTTGGGATATGTTGTGAGAGTCGTAATTTCAATAGATGAGGGCCTGTGAGACAGCAGTGCAGCTGAGATAGGGCAGAGAAAAATGTTAAGGACTGTTTGCAGTGTTTAAACCTTCCGAAAGAAATATGAGAATGGGAAAAGGCTGGTTTTTTGTCTCATAGAAAATTTTTTACACTCAAAGGATCTCATAGACCCATCCAGATGAAGCAACCTGTCTTATTTGAACAATGCTTCATATTGATATTTCAGGAAAAAAAAACCCTAGCTTATTTTGTATATTTACAGTGATGAGGCTAGGAAAGGATTACTTCCTTCTAATTAAAGCATGTACATAATTAGTGTCTGTATCATAAACTGGTATCTCATACACTTCTATTAAATATACTAAATAACTAGTCATGGACACTTGATTTTAATGTAAAAAGTTTTTAGTAATGTGAACTCTAATAGATAGACTTTGGCCAGATACTGCTAAATGTCCGTATTGTATTTATTGGAGTATCTTCATCCCTGCAAATAGACCTCTTCAGTCCTTTCTAAGAATAATCCAATGAAACACCATGCTCAGGTGTACATTTTCTCACAAAAATTTTTGCTTCTTTCTAACCTTTCATATCTTCTTTCCTATAGGAAAAATGAGTCTGAGTAGAACAAAAAACCTGACAAGCAGGATGAAATGTTATTTCTAGGACCTTCACAAACTTGCTTAGGAACTAAACTTTAGGATTTTTCAGTTCAGTGACTGTTCTTAAATTTTAGTATTGGGTTCAGGGCCTCACATGAAGGACGGGGCATTTTTTTCTTCTTCTTTTAAAGAAGAATTAAAAAATACTTTTTTATTTCATCTTGACCTAGATTATAGTTTAAGTACTACCTTGTACATAGACAAAGTTTGCTACGATTGCTGCACAGACAATATTGGAGGCAGAGGACACTTTTTTCTTATACTAATGTGCACATACACAAAAGATTATTTATTTCCCTCAGGTTGGACTCAGCAAAAATAAGTTTTTATGGGAGCACTCTCTACAGCTTTTGCTTGATAAAAAAATTGTTGGGAAAAATAAAACGGATTCCAGAGAGTAAAGAAAGATCAGATTTTAAATGGCGGACATTTTAGGCATTATGTAAGAATTTCAGATTAATATATACATGGAAGTTAAAACTGTTACAGATTTTTGTCAGGTGTAATCACACAGCCAGTGGCTTGTTGAGCCACATTTTCACCAGATTAAGAGTGAGATCAGGAATTTGTGGGGGACTCTTAAACTCTGCTCTGAATTGAACCTGCTGAGCAATGACGAAGATCTGCTTTCTGCCTTTGCACATCTTGAAAAGAAGTGATGATGACAAGAGCTGGCGTGTCAATCCGTGAATTAATACAACAAATTGAAAAATTGAATAGTGAAGAAAAGGAACCCTTAACGCCCACTACACATCTCAGCTTTGTCTTGAGTATCCTGAGTCCCTTCAAATGGGACCTCACTTGTACTCAGTCCTGCAAACAAAACTGTTTCTTAACGCACATGATGTGCTTATAGGCTGGGCTGCAGCTAGCTCCTGGATGGATTCAGAGCTCAGCTGGAATGAGTCTCAACCCAAAGGGTCTGGATGCATTTGGGGAGCCAAGATTGCCCTGGTAGGGTGGATTTGGACCTCAGTGTGCTCTGCACCACTCTTGTAACAACTCTGGCACCTGTGCCACATTTGGAAACAGCAGAGCAACAGTGGGTCTTAAAGCATCTGCAAATCTCTGCTTTTCTCAGATGTCCTGCCTCCAGTTACTTGAGGTGGGGGGAGAGAAAGCATTGCTTTTCTGAAATATGTTCCAACAGATGTATTGGGGAATAATGTTAGTCATACAGCAAGCTTTTGGGAACTACAGGCACAGAGAAGATATAAGACTTTTCTTTCCAATCCCCTCTCTAAAAGTACTTTTACTGAAATTTTTTACTCTAGACTTGTTGTGTGCGTTAGGGAGACCTTAGTCTGCATTTGATGCGTTCTGACAGAAGAAAAATGATCAGTGACAAAAATGAACAATGCCAACTTCTTCTGTGGAGTTGACTCACAATAGTGTCACACTTTTTTTTTAGTGTGAACCTGGCCCTTTTGAATGCAAATGCTGTATTTTTTGTTGTTGTTGTTTGTGTGCATGCATATATACACACACATTACAACAAACAGTTTTAGAGTAACCTTCAAATATTAGTAACATGCTGTTGGAGTGGGATACAGAAGTGACTGATGTGCTAAAGCAAGCAAAATGCTATGAACTAGGACAGCTGTTTCCAGCAAGCCGGAAAGGCAATAACATTCTTGCTCCTCCCCAGTCCAGTGTGGGATGTTCCTCCAAAACATTCCCCTTGTGACAGTCTGCGTACAGCAGAGGAGGGTGTTGATCCACTCAGCAGTCAACACATTGCCCATTTCTCCCCCAGGTGACATCTAGGGCTCTTTTCTTGTGCCTTGGGAGAGCAAAAGGCAAGGGATGAAGGGAGAAGCAGCAACAGCACCCAGCTCAAGTGAACACATTGCTAAAATGGTGGCAGCTTTGGCTCTGTAGTACCAAGAAAGAAGGTATCCACACTGAAGAGACTCTCGCAGAGGAGAAGCAAAGTGCTTGGGGCTGCTGATGTGGAAGGAAGAAAAGATGGGAAACTAGAAAGCAGAGAGAGCATGAGCAGCAGAATTCGCATGTCTTGTGGGAGAACCAGAGAAGGGGAGAGGGAAGGGGAAGGGGAAAGGCAGGCAGGAGTTTGAGCGTGTCAGCAGAAGAGAGGCAGGCCCTCCCATCCTAGCTTGTTCTCATCCTTCTTCGGTTTCAGTCACTGATGGTTTTCTGCACCTAGACACCAAACGGTCACTATTTAGTCAGGTTTTTTGATATGATTACCTGTCTTATCTTATTTGTGTTTGGAGTGATTAGTTTATGTTTACTACAACATTTGCTGCATCCTCTACTCTAGGATGTTCACACACAGACAGGCTTTAAATAATAACTTTAAGTCCTTAGTAAAATGACAGTACAATATTCTGAGAACTTCACAGTCACAGATGGTGCTGAGGAAATATTTCACAATGAATAATTTATCCAGCAGACAAACACAATGTTTCCAGCTAGTTCATGAACAGATCATGAAATTATATGTTATTCAAAATTATTCTTTTTTTTTTTTTTTTTTTTCTTCCCCCCAGCAAATGGTCCTCTGCATCTGGTACATTACCAGTTTCTTCCGATAATTGTGATATGCACTTTTTGCTACATTGGGAGTTTTATAAAAAACTAAATGCTCTTTCTTTTCGCAGTCAGTTGGGTGGTATATTTACTGCCTTGAAATATACTGTATTGAGAATGTGTCTACATGATATGGTCAGCTGAGAGGAAGATTAGATGGGTATGAATAAAAAGAGGAAATGAAAGAAAACACCACAATACAAATGAGACTACTTCCTAAAATGTTAGGTAAGCATGTTTTTTAAAACATATTTTGTTTTCATATTGCACTATGTAAGAAAAATCAGTAGCCTCCAGTCTTTTCAAAATGAGGAGCATTGTTGAACCAGACCATTATTTATTGAGACAGATTATGTCAGTTTCCAGGAAATGACTTGATAGGCTCAAAGTAATGCTATGCATGTCTGGCTTCATAAGGGAAATCTACTCAGAGTAAAAGACTTATTTCAAAGTGAGCCTCCCAGGAGGACGGTATGTATTCGAAGAGTAATATTCTATTTCAGTGACTACAATAGTAGTACTCTGTTAACCTCTGAGGCAGCATAGCAGCAGGGTCTCATAAATAAAGCTGCAAACATTGATGAAAACATATAAAAATAATAAAAGCCTCACAGCCACTGCTGAAAAACTTGTTCAGGAAATGGAAAGCTCTTTTAAAGGTATGTGAAGAGGCAGATAATGAAGCCTGAGGTTTTGTATAAATACAGAATAAAACCATGCATTGAAAAAGAATTGGTGAATGCTATAAACTAACATACCCTAAACAATATCTGGGACTATGCTTTAGTAATCCGTGGCGGCTTCAGTCTGCTTCAGTCACAGAATCTGTCAGATCCCCCAGCAAGACCAAAGCATATACTTTTGCAGTGGCTTTATGTCATTGTAAGGTTATCTCACTTTCTTATTTGGATGATACTTCTAATCAGCCCTCTGTTCCATCATGCAAATCCACGGGAATGTGATGCTCCTCTACACCTAGTTGAGCTGGTTTGTTTTAGATTTTAGTCTTAGCTACTTAAGTTAAAGTGTTAGTTAGCCCACTTTTTTGGGTAGGGAACCTAGATACTGACCTTCTGCCATAGTTCCCTTAGTTCCACTGTGTGCCAAAGAATGGAGATATTCTTGCACCATTTGATGGAGATTAGAGGGGCTCTCCTTCACACCACTGTGGAGGAAGGAAGTCCTTGTGTCTCATGGGTATGGGAGTCATCTGGGTAATTCTGCACCCAGAAAAGCTGTGCAATAAAAGCATGTTCCTTGAAGTCAGTGTTTCTCACAGAGGATTTGTTCCAGCTGTATCTACTCACTGGGATTAAATTGAGCCCTACTAGCTGATGCCAGAATGAGTGAGGTGTTTGGATGTGGCAGTGTGTGGTGGGTTCACTCTGGCTGGACATCAGATGCTCACCAAAGCCACTCTATCACTCCCCCTCCTCAGGTGGACAGTTAGGAGAGAAAATAAGATGGAAGACTTGTGGGTTGAGTTAAGGACAGGGGAATATCATTCACCAATTACCATCACAGGAAAAAAAATATTTAGTTTATTAACAATTGAAGCACAGCAGGATAAGAAGAAGTAAAAACCTTAAAACACCTTTCCCTCATCCTTGTCTTCTTCCCAGGCTTAACTTTACTCCTGAATTCTTTACCTTCTCCCCAACAGCGGCAATGGGGAATGGGGGTTATGGTCAGTTCATCACACATTGTTTCTGGCACTTCTTCCTCCTTGGGGTGGGGCTCCTCACGGTCTGCCCCTGCTCCAGCATGAGGTCCCTCCCATGGGAGACAGTTCTTCACAAATTTCTCCAATGTGAGTCCTTCTCACAGGCTGCAGTTCTTCACAAACTGCTTCAGTGTGGGTCTCTTCCATGAGGTGCAGTCCTTCAGGAACAGACTATTCCAATGTGGGCCCTCCATGGGGTGACAAGTCATAGAATCGTAGTGTGGTTTGAGTTGGAAGGGACCTTAAAGATCATCTAGTGCCAACCTCCCTGCCATGGGCAGGGACACCTCCCACCAGACCAGGCTGCTCAGAGCCTCATCCAACCTGGCCTTGAACACTTCCAGGGGTGGGGCAGCCACAGCTTCTCTGGGTAGCCTGTTCCAGTGTCTCACCCCCCGC
>KL274870.1:0-29939 GCA_000699545.1 Podiceps cristatus
ACCAAAACCTGGCCACACAAACCCAGTACAAATATAATAAATATTGAAAATTCCTCATGAAAAATACCCATCTGCAGGTTTGTTCCTTACTTCAAAGCCAGTTTCTGAATCTGTATGTTAACAGTTTATTAAATTATACTTTGCACATAAATATGTATATATGCATATAAAAATACAAATAGAAATATTCAAACAGCACAATGGGAGTCTAAAAAATGATTAACATATCAGGACCACGGGGATCTGAAGAGAGAGAAGTATGGCCATTTGACTTTTGGCTGACACTACCAACCATATGTTATAATCCATATAAAAAGTCAAATTTTACATTTGACTAAACAACATGGGAAAATTTGTTGCATTATACTGAAACTGATACCTGATTTCTAAATATGATGCCATTGCATAAAGTGCAAGCTGATCTGGAGTTTCATCTTTGGCAGAATTTTCCCTGTGGATCTTATGATATATGCTATATTTGCCAGCAGCAATAAAATTTCTTTACCATGCAAAGAGCAAACCAGAGAAAGGAAGAAAAAAGGATCATTTGGTATATTTTAAAATAAACAAATGGATTGACCAACTTGAGACAGAAATATTAGGTTTTTAGTTTCAGTCCACCAGTTTGCTGGAAACCTTTAACAAGGTCCATTACCTCAGAAAGCTGGAAGTAAAAGTGGGTCTGTGTCACAAACACAGGAGCCAGAGCGATATTCAACATTTGTACATATCAGTTTCTGTCTTAAGTGCCTCTGTCTTAATGCTGAGAGGATTTCCTGGTCCCCTTAAAAAAACCCCATTCTTCTTATATTTGTTTACATACTGTTTCAGTCAGATTTGTGTGTATTAGTAGTTGAAAACAAATCACATTCACTAGCTGAGTCTTAGTAGCTAATTTACCCCACACAAATAACTGAACAATTACCATGTTTTCTTCATCTTTGGTTGCATTGTAATCATATTGCTAGTGAAGTAGTATACTACGCCTTGACTAGAAGTGCAATTAATATAGTGCATTGTAAAGAGACATTAAGGTACCGAGTTAAACATTATTTTCTTATTATATGAGCTGTTGTAGCCAAGTATTTTTATTATAATTTTACAGTAGTCACAGACTGACAGCCACTTACCTACCCAAGAACTGGAAAACTTATTATTAAGGACAATATATCTTATCATTTCTCAGGAATTAGTATGCTAAATCAAAAATTCTTATTCACAAAAACCAAGCGACCAACCAAGTAAAAAAACAAGCTTGAACCCAAAAAAACCCAAAACACAACCAAAACCAAACACCTCTATATATCCCCTTCTTGATTCCTTCCATAAGTTTAAACAACCTTCTAAGAAAAAAAAAAAAAAAAAAAAGAAAGAAAACTGCACTGGAATAGGAAACATATTCATACTGTCCTTATTCCCCAAGCATCACAATGCACAATTTTTTGGTAAATTAAGGGGAAAAAGTACAACTACTGCTGATTTTAACTGGAACTCTCGAGTAGTCAATGCCTTCAGTAGACAGCATAGACACCAATACTTGGGTATCTTAAGGTCACTCCTGAAAAATCCTTTTTCAAAAATGTTGGTCTTATCCTATAATATTTAAAAGATTACATAGCCTATTAAGCTGCATCAAAGGAGAACATTCTCAAAATTCAAAGTAACACATTGCCACGCATTTCTTGGAGACTTCTTTATCAAGAAGGCATACCGACAACAAAATGTTTCTGGACAGAAAGGTGCTTGTAGAATGGAAGATTAGTTTAATAGAAATAATCCTTTCAAGCATCATTTTGGGAGGAAAAAACTAGAAAGACTATGGGTCTTTCTACTTCAGCATTTCAGGTTATGGTCAGGAGTGTGATTTTCTAATTAAGTTGGCCTTTGATTACTACTGTTTTCCTTCACATCATGAGTCATTTCAAAGCACATGAACAAGTTTGCTTTCAAGGAGGCTCATTCTTAATGCATGCTAATAGTCACAGTCTGCTTGGGACCAGATTTAAATCTAGTCCAAAGTTAATCGCCCTTCTTGACTTCTGTGTGTACAGCCTCTGCAGTGATATTTTCCCTCGACTTTGTACTGAAGACAGCTATGATTCACTTTTCTTCCTGTGGGCATTCACTAAACTTACACTTTTTGGGTGACCCACAGCAGTTCTTAACTGAAAAGTAACCAGAATTTGCACTTTCTCTACTTTTTGGTCCCATTACAGTAGCTACATGCTAGCAGTTTAGGGTGAGACAAATGATTTTTTGAACTCTATTAAATTTTTCACTCAATATGAAAACAAAGTATATCAAACAAGCAAAGAAGTGTAAAGGAGTTCATTTTGACACCAGCTTTGCTGTTCATTGTTCAATAGCTATATTAAGGATCTAGAGAAGTTGTTATTCACACATTATGATGAGTAAAATTTCTTACTAAATGTATTTAAATATCATTTCTACTGTCTTTAAACTTGCCTAGTTTAATAACTATGTAGATGCATAGATAAATGCTTAAGTACTGCTTATACATACATATGTTCATTTTCATAACACAGATGTGACCACTTAGGCTTGTTTTAAAGGAAAAGATAACTGCAAGATACCATTGGATGATAAAGTATCACACCCCTCCCCAACTAAAAACAACAATAAAACCCCAGTAGTTGAAGTGAGAAGCTCCAACTCATTAAAACAAACTTTTAAAGCAAGCAATTTGCAGACAAAGCAGATGTTATGCTGGTCTCAGTTGAACAGATTTTGTTGCACTTCAGCCTTTTTAATCAGTCAAAAAGGGAATTCATGCTTATAGCTACTCCTTATGTCAAGCAAACTAGGCAACTGAGCTTTTTAAACTACAGACATGCAGTTCTGAAATTATGATTCATAACGTAAGGGCAGCAAGATTTTGGGGGTAAAAAAAACAAACCAAAACAAAACTTTGCTGATAACTTGCCTTTGGAACAGCAGTGGGTTTTTTATGAACTTTCTTCCCCATGTTTGGAAAAGAGTCAGTGTTTCCTACAGTAGTCTTTTATGTGACCTCATGAAGGAGCTGCTATTAATATTTTTATAACTTACCTTCCTAATCACTTAGCACAATAAATTATAGGTATGGTGAAAAACTCCCTTAACTACACATACGTCATCTGCAAATGTTATAAAAACAGTTATATTGTTTACTGCTGGAATTTCAGCTAACACCACATTTCAGTTGTTGATGACAGCACAAAATTTCAAGTTTTTTGCATTTGTCCTCCTCTTAGGCACTTAAATGGTTTTCTTAATTGTCATCTGAGTGTCTCAGAAATATCATAAGATCTTTCTCTTCTCAGCAGTCTTGAAAGATAGAAAACTATGGCTATATCAGTCCTACAAGTGGGAAACCAAGCTACAGAGGAGACAAGTCACTTAAATTTAAGCTACATATGTAGCAGTGAAGTGAGTTAAAGTCTTGTAAATCTAGTAGTACAATAACCACTGTACCATCTATTTTCTGGGGTGAGAAATAATGGTTTACATCAGCACTTCTCAGTTTGTAAGGAATACCTCTCTAGAGAGATGGTACAAACAGAGGGAAAAAAACCCTAAACCCAAGGCAAGAAAAAATGTATTTTAATACAAATCCCATATTTTATGAAGAGTTATGGAGAATTCTTAATCTGCTATAGTAATGCTTAAGGTATGAAACTGACTCCTGTCCTCCATGTGCCTTAGCATAGCTTCTAGGAGGATCTGTTTCACATCTTCAAGCACAATTTGTTCTTTTTCCATAGATATCCTTCATGCATATCTGCTCTTTTCAAGTCAATATTTGTGCTCAGAAAACTATCCTATGTCATGAATTGCAACACTTACTGTATCTCCTAGGGTTAGAAAAATGGTCTTACTGAACCACATGATAATTCAGGCAGGAAGGGACCTCAGGAGGTTTCTGGTCCAAGCCCCTGCCCAAAGCAGGGCCAGCTCTGGTGTCAGACCAGGCTGTTCAGGGCTTGTTCCAGTAGAGGTTTGAAGACTCTAGACAACTGAGAAGAGGTGAACTGGGAATCCATTCAACAGGGGGAAGTGCTGGGGTTTCCAGCCAGGGAATAATAAGCCTATGCACCAGTGCAGGCTGGGGGCCAACAGGCTTGAAAGCAGTTTGGCAGTTACAGAACCTTGGGGTCCTGGTGAACACCAAGTTGAACACAAGCCATCAATGTGCCCTTGCTCTAAAAGCAGGCAGAGGCACCCTGGGCTAGATTAGGAAGACTCTTGCCTGCAGGTTGAGGGAGTTGATTCTTCCTCTCCAGTCAAATCATGGGCTTGGCAGAACATGAATGCAACCAGCATCTTAGACAATATTTATTGTGTATATATTTATTGTTTGTATGTTTATTATTGTGTGTATATTTATTGTTGACTTTGTAAAGGGATCTTGAGAAAAATGTCACATGCTGGTATGAAGAATTATGATCTGGTCACCTTGAGCACAGAATCTCTGTTTATGCATATCTGCATATGCTGTCCAGTGTCCCTGTGACTCCATGCCTTGAAACACAACAATGTAGTATTCTGAATACGGATGTTACTGTTGATTTCACAGAAACAGTACCAGTATTCACCCTACCTAACAGTCCTGAATTACAGTCAGACACATCCAAACTATCCAAGGAAGTGGCAGACAGCTTTTCTGTGTAGTGTCTTGTGCTATTGTGACTGTTGAGCACTCCAGTTTATTTTCTTTATTGACAATAATTACAGATACTGATTTTTAAGTATTTATTTAAAAGACATGTATGGAAATACTTTATATTCTGAATGAACGATTAATGTTAGCACAAACCTGGAAGCCGTTGTTACTTTTAAGACCTCATACATTAAAAAAAGGGAAAAGAAAAAGTCTAAGTATTACATTGCTTTAATTCTTTTCTTTTACTGTTAAACATATACAATGCCAGAAGGCAGTTTCAATGTGGTTGAAGATTTTAAAACCAGGGTGGTCAGTTCCCAGAAAAACAAGATATCCTGTGTGAAGTCAACCTTCAAGATATTGTACATCAGTGCCAGCAAACCCTATGTGGGGTAATTATTCCCAGTGAGCTGTGAAGGATCAGTATGGGAATTTCACTGCCCAAAACTGATTTTAGGAAACTCAAGCAGTCATAAACCATTCCCTTCTGGCTTTAGGTAAGCCCTGAATTGTTCAGTTAGGTTTGCAAAGTAGCCTACGTTGGATACTACATGATATTGCATAATACTGTGTTCATAACTGAGTTTGACTAAAATTAAGATACTCTTAAAAAGGCCCCTTTTAGAGGTAAGTCAAAAACATGTATATGTCTCTGAGCTGTGGACTGCAACATATATATAACTTCACCCTAAAGGTTGCCTTTTGACAACGTGATTTCATAAATAGTAACTAAATCTTACTTAAAGCTAGGCGTGTTCTTTCTGATGCCATTAAAACCCCATCAAATTGCAGAATTATTTATAAACCTTTGTTTAAAAGTCACAAAAAGTTCACATTCCATAGAATATTATGAGATTGCGATGATGATCTTCAATCATGGAAAGTTCTCCAGGATACAGAGTGCAGAATCATGTGTTATTGACCTCAATTCAGCATTTTCCACAACAGTTTTATTCTATGTCCATCAGCATAAGCTTGCATAAATATGAGGCTTTTATTTTTAGTAATAATGAGGATTGCCTGAAACAGATAAGGCTGCCCTTCCAGTTTTGCATTTGAGATAATTTAAGAAGAGGTTGGTAGCAGCAGTCTGATAAAGAGTGGCCCTAATTAGCGAAAGTCAGAATAGATAGGTGGGTCTGCAGCATAGCAGAGTTTACATATGAATATGTATTTCAGCATCTCTTAAGCTCTCTGCCTTCTGCAAGCTGCTTTCAGTAACATGGCTCCACTGTGATGGACAGGGAACCCGAAACATTACCATCTGAATCGTACTGCATTTCAAAATCCGATGGGTAGAGCTGGTCAGTACTAAGATCTGTTCTCTAGTGGGTAGGCAGCATCTCATCAGTGATCTGGTCTCCTCGGTGATCTGATAATGAGGCAGGCAAATGATTCTGACAGTTTTTCAATACTTGCATCATTCATTGTGATATTGACCATCCAAACCTAAGCAGGACAATGTTTGAAGTGTTTGAATTCGCAGTGTTTGAATTTACTCCTGATGATTACTTTCCTATGACATTTGGAATATGCTATCCCACAAAACCCCTTATTAAACTTCAGAACCACGGGCATCGGTGCTAATACTGTGAGCACGCTAGAGTGCCTTGCTTTCACGGAAGTCACAGACCGAAGTGGGGCACCCGACAAGTAACTAGAGGCAGCTTGAAAATCTATAGTAGTCCCACTGGCAACATTAATCAACTCTAATTTCTGTGGCAGTCTGGCACGCAACTAAGTGAACATTCACATATATTTTTGTAACACCACATGCCGCTGGCAAATCTAAGTTATTAATAGAGATCATTGTGAAGGAGTCATTCCACAGCAGATGCTTCCTTAGCACAGCAGATTTAAATCTTATCAAATGCCACCTTGCCAACTATGCTCACCTAGATTGCCCATTTGTCAAATTTTCACATAAACACCATTATACTTTCTTCCAGCACAGTCGTTATGCACAGAAAGTACTCCCTGTAAGAAAATTAGAAGATGACACTATTAATCTTCTTGTAATCTCTTTTTGAAATACAGCTATGTTACGAGCAGTAAAAAATACTCAGTGATGAGTACATGCATGGTGGGTATAGAGGTTGCTGTAGTCACTGGTTACTAAACTGTATGTAATCCTTCTTTCCTTTAGCAATCCTCACACTCTGTGCTAGAATGGAGTCTCTTTTGGACAGGGACCATCTTTCTGTTACTTGCTCCAGCCTGATGTCCTGATGTTAATTCAAAAATAAATGGCATTACTGTGTAAGTGGCCTACTGTTTGCCGTTGGACCAAAATGAACAAATCACTCATTCGTTTTGTCATGTGGGTCATCTGTGGGTTTTTTTCCTTTATTTTCCTTTACAAGAAGAATTTGGGAGTGGTTATCGTATCTAATGGGAGTGACTGAGTATGAATATTTCCAGTTCTGTCAGAACTGTGGTACATTAAACCGTTGGATCAATACAATCCATCAAATCAATCTTCGCTGTCTTGTTTGGTTTATTCTTTTTTTTTCCAAATGGATTGGTTATGTTATTCTTAAAAAAAACCCATACCTTCGTGACATATTTTTAGAAGATTAGGTCATGAGAGCACCAACATGACATTTTAATTAAGAATAGCCCGTATTTTACCTACTGTTATATCACCAGTTAAACTGAGACATGAAGAAAGGAATAGGTGTAAGACAACCCTACATAGCAAACTAATGGCAAAAGCACTAGGGTAAATCTTATTTTAAGTCTGCAGAATAAAACCAGATTATGTGATACTAGGATAAGGATTTGATGCTTAATGCTCTTTGCACCTTCAGCATGTATCATAAGATTGTACCAAAGGACTTAATTATATACACTAGTATTCATAAAGGCACTGGTGACCTTGTAACACTCTAGGATCGCGTTCCACAGCAGGGCTGATTGCTTTCTGCAGTGAATTTGTGGCAGTGATAACAAGGCTTCATAAAAGTCACCATTTGCTGTGAAAAATCAAAGACTCGGAAGAAATGTAGAGCAAGAAATATGCTGAGAAATGTATCAATGTTATTAAAAGTAGAGCCATGGGAGCTTGGAAGAAATTGCCTGGCAAGAAAGCACATAAACCTTTTGGAGAACTTAATAGAAGCCAAGGGAAGTGTTAAAGAAATTAGGACAGTAAACTGAGGTTAAAAAAGAAGAGAAAGAGACAATTAAAAAGAGAGCAAGAGCAATGAAATGGAATGCTGTGTTCTCTAGTTCATTCTAGAGATTTCTCAAAAAAATTGGATGCCCAACTGTACTGTGAACATACTGTACTATCTTCAGAAAACAAGCTTTATGTCTTCTCTGTTGCAGTTTAGACCAGCTTTGATCACTGAGGTGATGGGAGAATTTGAGACTACATTAGGTTACGGCATATCCTTTGGGCATGCATTTCTGTTAGCTAGTAAGTGTCTGTGGAGAGAGTTGACTTCAAGGATGATGAGATACATTAGTCACCACTCTAGGATTAGAAGGATCCAGTTTAGGAACCATATGCCATCTGATATGAAGAAAATTAATGTATAGACGGTTTTATAATTCATCAGCTAATCTGCTATATTTGTTTAAGATGAAAAACCTATTTTAGAGAACACTATTATTTCAGATGTCTCGGGTTCTTTCCAGGCTGACTGAAACTTACATATGACTTCTCTAAAAGACTCCTTTTCTTGAACAAAATGTCCATGCTGGTCACTGCCTTCAGTGCAATCGGTATGATAATGTTATTTCCTGTTTTGAAGACCTCATTGGGAATGATTTGGACTATTCTCCACTGGTTTCACTGTGTTCTCTTGAAGAGAATGTAAAGGAGAGGGAATACTTTCTGCTGTGGAGGCTGGTGGTATTAATAGATGAAGGGAAGCAATCTGAAACTGTAATAAAGACCATATTTTTTTTTTTTTTTTTTACTACAGGCTTTTGCCTGTAAATTGTTGGTAGAGTTCAGAGTCTCAGAATGTTGTTTCATTAACTTCAATTTCTACTGATATAGCAAGACTGCTGTGCAAGGATCATTTCAATTCTGTTATTATCTCTGCTGACTGGAACATTATTGTGTGGGCTTACTATCATCACTTATATATTTACCATTTCAAATCCAAATTAGTAGAGACCACTCTGCAGGAAGTCCCATACTAAACAATCTCAGACCCTGCTGACAAGTGAGAATGCAGCCATGTGCTAAGTGGGGAACTAAGGCAGGATTTGCTGAGGTGGGGAGAGGAAGAAGAACCCAGCGACAGGCTATTTTCTGCCTGCAGTGCCCCGTGTGCTCAGCGCCACACTCTACAGGAGAGGCCTCATCGCTTCGTGAGTCCCTTTTTACCGCTGTAGCTGCATCTCACCCATGAATGATACCAACTGCCTATTGCATTTTTGAAAAGAATCTGGCTGAGACATTGATTTCTCCCTGCCTTCTCAGAAAAAATCAGCATCTCAAACTGTATATGCCTGGTCCTATGCAGCTGAAAGACCTCCTCTTTTTGCTAAAGCAGTGGCAAGGGGTGCTCCCTGAGATTAACACCCAGCTCTCTGGGCATTTGCTTTTCAGAAGCTGCTCTCTGGCTTTCTGACATTCAGATCATGATGTAAAATCCCATCTTTCCTCTAACCATACAGGAAAGGGAATAATATAAAGGCTGTTGTTTCTTCAGGGTGTAGTTTTGATTCTTTTAAGGACAATTTATATGCTCTTCTTTTTTTTTTTTTTTTTTTTAAAGAAAAAAAAAAAAAACTGAAGAAAGATCAGATAGAAATATGTACCTTCACAATGTATTTTTGGTTTATAAATCATTTCAGAATCCTGCTATGTGGTCTTATTAGACCTAGCACTAACCTTATGATCTTCTCTAAGGGACTGCTTCAGCTTTGGAATAACTGAATGAGATTTAGACTTTAAGTCTCAACAGAGCTTTGCTTGATATCATTACATTGTATATCCTGTCTGACGTCGTTTTTGTCTGCTTTGGTCTTTCTGCTTTGGCCTTAGAACAACCTCATACTCAACTAAAATTCTAAGATGGCATTGAACTACTGAGGTGATCACATGAAAATTACTGTGCCAGAGAGAAACTGAGACTCCAAGTAACCAAACTGCTTCTTAACTCTTGTCCTGGTTTTGACTGGGATAGAGGTAATTTTCTTCCTAGTAGTTGATATAGTGCTGTGTTTTGGAATTAGTATGAGAATAATGCTGATCGCACACTGACCTTTTCAGTTGTTGCTAAGTAGTTGTAGTGCTTCTACTAAGTCAAGGACTTTTCAGCTTCCGATGCTCTTCCAGCGAGGAGGTGCCCAAGGAGCTGGGAGGGGGCACAGCCAGGACAGCTGAGCCAGACTGGCCAAAGGGGTATTCCATACCATATAATGTGATATTCAGTGTATAAAATGGGAATTGGCCAGGGGGCAGGAATCGCTGCTCAGGGATGGGCTATCGATCACTGTGTGGTGAGCAATTGTTGCACTATACATCACTCATTTTTGTATATTCTTTTATCAGTAATATTATTATCTTTATTATTTCTTCTTCCTTTGCTGTCCTACTAAACTGTCTTCATCTCACCACGAGTTTTACTTTTCCAAATTCTTCTCCCCGTCCCACTGCGGGGGGAGGGTAGTGAGCAAATGGCTGTGTGGTTCTTAGTTGCCAGCTGGGGTTAAACCATGACAACTCTTTTATACCACATGATTCTAATATTTAAACAACCTTTAGTGTTTAATGCAGCTATAGCAAAACTCCTGTACAAAATATAGAAATATTAACTCTATTTTACACAGAAGGAAGAGGAGCAAGGAAGAGTAAATGGCTCAGTCATAATCACAGCAGAAGTCAACGGCAGAGCAAAGACTTGAAAAGAAGTCCTCATGTCCTGGACAATGCATCCTGCACAACTGTCTGTGCTTGGAATAATTGCAGCCTGATTGCCTCAAAAAGTTTAAGACTTGTAGATTCTAAAACAAGATTAAAAACTTCAGCTGGTACTCCCTTGAGTACAAAACTTTTGCTGTGATGAGATTTTTTTTTGTGTTTAATAAAGGGAATCCTGACATGAATAAAGCATTCTTACAGGTATATTTTTTAATATTTGAATTCATAAAATTCCCTCTTTCTTTTCCTAAGAATACATTAATACAAAAGAGAAATGCAAGACCCACAAGGTTAAAGGAGAAAAGATGCTGAAGTGTACTTGAAAGACAAGTTCTGCAGCTGGAAAATTGCTGTAAGAATGTGGGCTGCCTGGATGATTTTTTAATTTTTTTTTTATTTGTTTCTTTTGAAGTATGAGATAAAGATGTGAAGGAAGCAATACAGCTTACCTGTCATAGGAAAAAATAACATTAACCTGTGTTTAATTTTCTCAGAGGCTTTTTTAAAAATTATTTTATTTCTCAAAGATTCTCTATGGTTTTGGAGGTTCCAATTGAGGATGATGCATTGACACTTGGCTAAGGTGGAGTCACACTGTGTTTTGCTGTTGACATCAATAGGAAGAGGAAGGAGACTTTCAGGTTACATGCAGATTACGAATGGAAAAGCACTTGTCCATTCCCACCTTCATAGAGTGCCTTGGTTGTCTCTGTGTTGCAAAGTGACAAGACCCACATCTGTACCAAATTCTATTATGCTCTCCTCTTTCCTGGTTTCCACTGAAATGAAACCAGATGTAAAGACTGTAAAGAACTCATTTTGTACTCCAAGTTACTGGTGAGACATGTAATGAAGTCTTTGAGACTGAGCAAATTCCTCCTGGTAAATCTGGATTCAGCTTTACCTTGTTTTCCGCAGATCTTAACATTTATATACAATATGTAGAACAATATGTATATACAATATGTAGAACAAAACATTTTGCAGTGAAAATTAGAAGCTGTTAAACCAAGAATAGAGTAAAATCTGTCCCCATAAGAAGATTTCTTTTTCCTCCTTCTCCTTCTCCTTCTTCAGGAAAAGGACATACAACTTACTCCCCCCTTACACTTGTCTGTTAATAAGTTACTGTGCAGACAAGCAAATGAAGCTGTGGAACACGACACTTTATCATACAAGGCAGTAAACCAGAAATGCTTAGGAAAAGATTGAAACTAATTTCTCCTTTTTATTTCTGTAAACCACTCCTAGTATTTCTTAGCACTGTTTCTACATAATGTCTTGCTTGTTCTTTGCCCAAATTTTATCAGAGTGTATAAATAAGTCAAATACTTAATAAATGCTGATTTTATAGTTGTTTTTCAAATTTCAATCACACTAGTTTCCTAACAACACTGAAAAGAAACCCCAAAAACTACCTTGCAATTAAAGAAGAGACAAAAATAAGAACTATATACTATAAAAGGGAAGGATACAATTGTTTTAGGTTACTGAATTTAAAGAGAGTCATTTTGTCTTTTTTTACCCATCTCAAGGCATGATTGGGAGAACGTTACTAGAGAAGTTGGGAAAGCGAGATAGTATCAATACTAAGAAAAATCAAGGATGGGTATGTAATGTGTATGTCATAACAAGACAAAAATCTGTGGCTTACTTTCAGTGCATAATGAACTAATTATAACACTGTAGGGGTTTTTTTTTCCTTTCAAAGTAAGTATAAAACTGTAATATTTAGTTGCTGTTGATTAATTTCTATGCCAGTTCTGAGTCCTGGGGTCTTACCTGAGTACCTCTTAGCTGGAACAGTAGTAGAAGTGGGGATAAAAAGCTGTCTGAAATATGCTGCGAGCCAAGTCAGTGCTCGAGTTGGTGAGAGGAGATGGAGCTACAGCAGTGATGGCAGCAGCTGCCAGCAGTGCTGCTGCTAATTGAGATGTTCCCTGTCCTCTTCCTTTAAATGGCTTAGAGGCAATTTTGGTAACTGATATTTGGAATTATTCCTTTTCAGTGGCAGGGATGGTGTGAAGACCACACAGACACTTAAAAAAATGTTAGGGATCTTTCCATAGTAGAAAAAGGAAACAGCAGCCTCTTACTTGTTTTAGCTGAGCTCAGTTTCCCAAAAGTTGGATGATTTTCAAACCCTCTTTCACGCTAGGACAATTGTTCTAGGCTAAAATCAAAGTGATGTACTATTTAGGCAAGCATCCTCCACAGTAGTACAGCCCTGTACAGCTTCAAACAGACAAGTTCTTAGACTTGACATAGCAGACCTGCAACACCAGTGCATGAAAGATAGTAGGAACTAACTTTCAAAATAACTTCTTAAACAGGCTTAAGCCACTGGAAGAAGAATAGATGCAGGTTGCATCTATTTTAGGCTGACAAAGACAATTAAAGAGTTATCTATATAAGGAATGTAGAGAATAATTTGATTTATCTTTCCTGAATGACTATTTCATTCTGCTCTTGGCACCAGGTATCGCTATATTTATATGATGTTTTTCAGAGTAGTTAATACTTACCACCTTCACCCAGATCTTCTCATCATCATGATTACTCAGCATATATTACCCAGTTGCCTTCCATTTCTACAAGTGTTCATTTCTAAGTTGTGATTACATTAATCGTTTATCTTAGAATGATAAATCTGATTTTCTAAACTCTTATTTTTCATACAGGGAAGGTCCACCTACCCCATGTGTGGCTAGAACTTACCAATATTACTATTTAAGAACAGCTTAAATCACCTATGACTTCCAAAATTATGGCATTCAGAGACTCTAATAGTTAGTGATGAGAGAGGTCTGACTAAAATATATCTACCCTATTTTGCCTACTGTAGTGCCTGTTTTATAAACTTTAAGAGTTAAACTGTTTTCAGGTCTATGGATTTTTAGCTTTGACAGCATGCAGTGACATGTGAAATTGACTTTTGTTTGGAAGGGAAGACAGCTGCCTTTTGCACTAGAAGACTAAAAAGTAGCAGAAACATTGGATTTAAAGGCAGTCGGTTGTTGATGGTCTTCACCACAAGAACAGGAATCCAGGTGTGAAGTATCAGCTCTCTTATGAGAGACTTGGGAGGTTATAATGAAAATTGAAGAGAGAAAATACTTTTTTGTTTTGTTTTCTTATTGCTTTTACAGCTAGTTGGTTATTATCTTCTGTTCCCTTTTTCCCTTTTAATGTACCATGAAGTTTCTTCAGGTGAGTGATAAAATAATATTTTCTACTTCTTTCTGTGTATTGCATTATTTGTCCCCTAGGGATTTCAGCATAAAAACCTCAAATTCTTCCCAAGAGAAGAGAGGGTATTAGTCTCATTATTTGTATTTTAGAATGTATACAGTAATATTTTCTGTATGAAAAACCTTAATATTTATTAAGAACAAACAACTATTATGCGTGGTACTTTTTATCACAGGATATTGATAGAAAAATAAAAAATTAATTCAAAATAACAAAACACTTGTTTTTCCTCCATTGCGTCTTCCCTCTGCCAATGAAGGAGTAAACTCTTATCCAAACGTTTTGCTTAGAAATAGAGAACTAAATTCCAAAAAGGTTATAACACTTACCCAAACATCATCAAAGATGAAAGTTACTCTCAAATTACAAATTCAAAATCTTTGACAGGTTTTCTGACTCCTTGAAAATCTTTCTTTTTACAGGGAACAGTGAACCCAGACCAGTCATGGTAAGGTTTTGCCAGGCTGGTATTACCAGACTGCAAAGGAGAAAAGAAACCACCGTGAAATGGCATACAGCATTTCAGACTTCAGTTCTAATCAATCTTATACAATACATCTGTAGCAAACTATGTACTTCAGGAGCATCATCCAGCATAGGAAACAAATAAAGTTAGCAGCAAGTAGGAAAAAAAAGAAGCACTGAATAAAATAATTTTCTGAGAAAAAATAGGTTTTAACTATTTATCTGTTATTCTGACATCTTTCTTTCCAACATGTGCCATGCTTGCCAAACCATGATCGACAGTTTTATGCTCACAGATTTAGCACTGTGTTTATTAAAGTTTTGATGCCAGCATTTCTCAGTTCCATACCACCATAAAATTTGGTTCAGCTGAATCCCCATAATATGCTGTATCTTACGGGAAGGGAGAGGAAAACATCCACAGAATGCAGACAAACACATTTCTTCCTTTGTTGAAATGGCCATTATGGAATCCCACTCGCTCATATTCAACAGTGGCTTTTTAAATGTGCATTTTCTGTCTTTATTTATTTTTAGTGTTTTCTTCAGAAGATGTCTGGAAACAGCGCTGATATTAAACACAGATGTCAGGGTGCCAATGCTAGAGAATCTGTCTGTGAACAAATCAAAAACTATGAAGATCATAAGGTTTGCAACAAAGCTGAGCATAATATTGCAGAAATAAATCTTTATTCACAAAATTTACTTTTTTTTTTTTTCTTTTGACTCATATTCCACTTCTCATTTTGCTCTTAGGAAAAAAAAAAAAAAAGAAAGAAAGAAAGAAAAAAGGCAATATTGTGCATCCACCCAGAAAACAGAGCCAACCCCAGAAGACTCCTTTGCTTTGTGGTCTGGATGAATCTGGGATAATGTATTATTCTGATAGCAATGAAAAAATTACATTTTCTTTATAAGTTTCCATAGTTGATATAAAAAGGTAAACAATTCTTGTAGACTTGTTTAACTTGTTTCACAGTTAAATCTACTGTGTTGTAACTCCTTTATGTACAAGAGTTTAGAAGATGTGTGCTTTGTATAACGTTTTTACAGTGCTCAAAAATCCCAGCCAAGATCAAAAGTCTCAGTGTCTGATGTTACATAAAAAAACATACAAAAAAGGTCAGATCCTTAGCATGAAAAACCATAACAACATGCTTTTTTTTCCTCATAACTTAATAATTTAAAGACAAAATGAGACATGCATTTATTGAGTACTGAGTATTGAATTATGCCCTGAAAGAATGGTTTAGCAGCTCCTTGACAGCTTAATAAATTGAGGAAAAAAAACAACAACCCCCCAAAAAAACACTTTTAGGGGAAAGGAAGAAGGAAGTCTACTTCTTTATTAGAGGACAAATGTCATCCTACTTGGATACCCAGTTTCTGTGGTATAATCGTTAATATTAGGACACCAATAGTTAAAAGGCAGAAGGAGGAAAAGTGCTTTTTCATGCTATGTACCGTTAAGCCACCAACTGATAAGCCTTTGATGATGAAAGTATTTTTTGCTTATTTCCTTTTATGGTGGAGGCATAATTTATAAAGAGCACATCCCCTAAACTCACATAAATGGAATATTTTGTGGAAGGATAGACTACTTGTTTAAAAAGAGACGTTCCTTTGACACCTTTGCCAACACTGCGGTATTTTAACTGAGGCTAACCCTGAGCCCAATGCCCAGTTCATTGTAGTACTCCTCCTCTCATTTACATTAATGGCAAAAAGCCTCCCTGCCTTCAGGAAGGTATGGTCAGATGTTAGGTGGGCTGTATATCACTCAGACACGTAACCTTTACCTCAGTGCACAGAGTCACGGCAGACTTCTGAGTAGCTCCTTGCAGACCTGGGGAGCATTCATGCTTCAGGATGTTACACCTTGTGCAGGACAATTAGCTCACCTCCCCCTGGCCTGTCCGTTAGAAAGTTAAGAATCCTGTTCTCTCTCTTGAGCAATCAATCTTGAAGATTGACTTCAGTCTCATGCAGGGCGTATTCCATAACCACGGAGTCACAGAAATTTTCCAAAGTTGAAGAATGCACCCGATTTTTATCTTTTGATGTAAAAAAGTCTTTGACTTGGCTTCTGAAGCTCTTTGTGTCCTTTTAGCAGTTTTATAAACAAACACTCAACTTTCTCTTCCAGTTAATCACAAAGAAAACATGAAATAGAAAAAGCTTTTATGTTATAGAAATAGCTGGAAGTTGTTCCATCACCTGATGAAGTGTTTTTTTACTTAAAACAAGGCAGCCAAATCCTGACTTTGCCTAACTTTGCAGTAGGCACCTCATTTAAGCCTTTTCTCTTGTGTAGTATGATCCAAAATTAACATGATTTGCCATACAGACAGTGAGATTTAACTACCATTAAGCACCTATCAGCCACATCTAAGTATAGTCACTCTTAGCTCATTGCATAGTTAAATGTAGTAACCATATTCAGCACATAATCAGCACACATTCAGTTACAATATATTGATTAGCCCCTTTCATTTGTCCTAGATATGCAACTGATACAGCAGTTGACACCCACGTGAGGGCAACCAAACCACAGCCTTACTTTCCACTGTCTGCAGTGGAAGATTTGACGTCTGGTTCATGTGTAGCAAACAGTTATGTTTTACATACCCAAATTTCGTCTGGCTTAATTGAGAAATGAATCTTACCACATTTATATATCTAAACTAGATCTGATTTTAAAACAGGTCAGTCCCTCAGCAATTACATGGCAGATGAAGGTGGGAGTGGATATAGTTCCATAGGTTGTTTCTAGATTAATGCCAGAATGTACATGCTCCTGAATCATAATGCCTCAATCAGGGAAACATGAGCCTTAGCCTGCACAACTCTGGCTATGACCTTTAAGAATATACTTGCTCAGCTAGCCATCGTTTCATTTTACACTGTTATTTAACAAGCCAAATTAAAGCTAATGAGTTTGTTACATATGCTGCAACCCAAACCCTGCATTAGTCTGAACAGGAGACAGACTTGTACCATGGAGTGCTAAAATATGATCTAGAGAGTGTTAAAGCAAAAGACAGTGCTAACAGAGTCACTTTAATCTTCTGAGTCCTATCATTAAATCAGCACGTCATAGTTCTTGATGCCTTTGCTGAGCAGGTGGAAATATGTAAAGATACAGAAATGGAGAATTCTTCACTAGACTCCGGTATCACAGTTAACCTCAAAAGGTCTCTAATTTTAGAGTCACACATCATCATCTCACTTTTTCCTCATTATTGACATTACTGGCATATTGCTGCACCAGTAAAAAGTTTTGGTCTTATAAAGATATAATCTATTTCTATACTGGCTTGCTTGTTTTTAACCATTTATGAATAATATTTTGGTTATTATGCCATTTCTCACAGAAAATGAGGAAAATTCACTGTGCTGGTTTTAGATGGGGTACACATTTTTCTTCATAGTAGCTAGTATGAGGTTATGTTTCAGATTTGTGTTGGAAACAGCGTTGATAACACAGGGATGATGAACAAGGAGTTGGGAGGGGGCACAGCTGGGACAGCTGACCCCAACTGACCAAAGGAACGTTCCGTACCATATGTTGTCATGCTCAGCAATATAAAGCTGGGAAAAAATAAGGAGGGAGGGGGCACATTCAGAGTGATAATGTTTGTTTTCCCAAGTAATCATTATGCTTGATGGAGCCCTGCTTCCCTGGAGATGGCTGCACACCTGCCTGCCCATGGAAAGTAGTGAATGAATTCCTTGTTTTGCTTTGCCTACGTGTGTGTCTTGGTTTGTCTTTTTTTTTTCTGGCCAATGCTCAGTACAAGGCTGTTGAGTTTTTTTTTTTTTTTTTTTTTTTTTTTTTTTTTTTTTTACCTATTAAGCTGTCTCTCTCAACCCACAAGTTTTCTCACTTTTACTCTTCTGATTCTCTCCCCCATCCCACTGAGGGGGAGTGAGTGAGCAGCTGTGTGGTGCATAATTGCCAGCTGGTGTTAAACTATGACATGCACAAATAAGTATTGCATAAATTATGTTTTGGTTACTTTTTGTGCAACCTCAGTCTCATAAGTATTACATGTTCCTCATCATATTTCAGAATTCTGGTGCTAATCTTCCTACAGTTCACTAGGACACAGTTTAAAATACTTTTTCCCCCCAGCAACTCTATTGTCAAGGTAATTTCAGAAGGTGAGTTTTCATGTCACAGTCAGTTTTGTTATTTAAACTTCAATTATACTGTGAGAGTGGAAAAATTAGAGACTCCTTTCTTCTGCTTTTCTTTTATTGCTTAGATTTTTGATTAGACAGAAGTTGTTGGGTTATTTTAAAACATAGAATCCTAGAATATCTCAAGCTGGAAGGGATCTATAAGGATCATTGATAGGTTACTGCTTTAAAGAGTATGGAATTCCCACTTGCTGTTCCATTCGAAAGCCCTGGAAGAAGGATTTTTGTAAGGAAAAAATATGTCAATGGAAGAAATTAATGTTTTCTTCTCCTCTCTAGAAAAATACATGGAGATATGAACATGAGGAAGACAATGTGCCTTTAAACGCATCTTACAGAGTTCTACCATTCTTACTTTTCTTTTTAAACTTTTTTCCTTTTTTTCTGTATTATAAACATCAAGATAAGAGATTGTGACCCATTATTGTTATCATCACCTATTATTTTAATAGTAGTACTGACTATATTCTTTCTGTATATCTTTATCCTCCTGTAAATTATCTTCACTACAGTATAGATATTAATACCAGTGAATACTTGCATTATGTAAAAAAAAAAACAAACAAAGAAAATATGATGATATAACTATAATGATTTTAAAACAAGAGTTTCTCATCTAAATAACAGAGTTGCATTTTTTAAGATCCTTTTGGGTGAAATATTGCTTTTAGGCACATAGTATTATCTATTCTATTGAAATAATTTCAGCCAGCTTTTTCAAAAGCAAATTGTCTACAGTAATTTTTTTGCTACATGGAAATATACTTTAAGAATTAATAGAGAATATTCTGACATTCATAAATCTTCAAAACAAACCTGAAATCTTCCTCAGTGTTTAAAACATTCAATGAGAGGCAGTCATTCTCTGTCAAATCTTGGTCAAATCTCTCAAGAGATTGCAAGAATGACAAATCAACTAGCCTTGAGGTTAAATATTATGTCTTAGAATGTTGAAAAAGAGTGACCTATTCACTTGAAAATTCAGCAAGCTTGATCTGGAAAGCACCTTGGTTTTCTGCAAGGGTACAGAAGAGATGCAGGTATTTAAGAGGTGTCCAAACTCTATTTTTCATTTTGCCTTTCCATTTTGCCTTTGGGTCATGCTGATTAAGCTGCTGAGCTCTTCAATGTGTCTGTGAGTGTCTCTGCTCCCATGCTTTTTTCTAGTCTATAGGACACTTGAGGCCAGGAGGTTCAATTCTCAGTACCACAGTCAGGACCTTCAGGCAGTGCTACGGTAAAATATGTCATAACAACTCAGTTCCAGGGCTTTGGGCACATCCTCACGCTAAAAGGTCACCTGTCTGTGGCTCCAGGCTGGATGCTGTTGCAGGTGTGCCGGTACCTGGCCACCCACATCGCCAGCCCTCACCCTCAGCTCAACCTGTGGGCTGGATCCTGGCCAGATGTTGGTCCTCCCACCACTGCAGCTTTGCCAGGGATTTGTGGGGCTCTGGGCTGGCCCAGGCCACTGTCCCCATCCCAGCCCTGCTCCTTTGCTGGGTGCTGCATGACAAGGCTTGCCTGGGGGGGCATGGTTCTAATGGCTGCTCTTAACTCCCAGCTCCCTCCCACAGGGCAGCCATCCCTCGGGGTGCCCTGACACTCTTGGGCTTTTTACAATCTCATCTTTACGCAGAACTAGATGCCAAGTTACTTTTAACAGCTTAAAAGGAAGCATGCTGGAGAATGGCAATGAGAAAGACAATGGAAAAGAGTGTTTTAATAAGTGGTGAGGCTAAATTAGTGGTTGATTACTCATGTTACATTTTCCATTATCACTTATTACATTAAATAAGTTATGTATCTATGCTGCACTGTTGATATTGAAACATTAATGGAAATATGTCCCCTCTAGTCCAGTGAATATTAAAAACAGAACTAAAAAATATTGCTCACTGTCATCTTTCCAACCACAAAGGAAGCATGATGGCTAAGCCAGGATGCTGTCATTTTCAGACCACTGACTGTTGAAGAGTTATTGATCTGATTTTTTTAATTCTGTATTTGTTGCTGGATTTTCTTTTGTATTCTGTATTTTTATTATCATCAGCACTATTATGGGGATAGAAAAAGTAAGAGGTACACCAGGGTGATGATTGTACTAGAAGTAATTTCTTAGTCCCTAATGTTGACTACATTATAATCATCTAAAACCAAAGGATTGGAAGAAATACCTCAGCAACTCAGTCCCATCTTCTGTCATCACAGAGGTGCTGCATTTAAGCAGTAAAAGCCCTCAGAGACTCTAGTCTGTGTGCTGCTGCTGTCCCACATACTGCAGACTACAGGACACATTCACAAACTAAAAAAAAAAAATCACTGTAATATGTCAGATAAAGAGGAAAGAGAAGACCACTCTTTTTTTTTTTTTTTTTTTTTAAATTCTGGATGATCTGAAGATGTGGACTATACTGCAGGAAAAAATGGAGAAAAAAATCCAGGCTCCAATGCTATCACTTAAGAAGAGAAAGGATGTCTTTAACTGAAGGCAGTTTCCAGTATTTCAGAGAAGCATAAAATAAATAGATGAAATCTTGTTAAGATAGATATTAAAATCAGAAAAAGATTCCTGAATGAGAGACATTATTTGTAAAAGTTATGAAGTGCATGATTGATATAGTAAAGACAATAGTATAAACACATACTACCAGGAAAAAACAATTGTATGTTCTTTCAAATTCTTTGGGGAACACCAATGACATATTGCTGTGGCTTCCTACTCAGGACCACCCTTACATACACTTATAGTCTCTTTTTTCTGTGATTATACCTACTATCATCTTCAAAACAGTGACAAAATGGAATTAAATATCTAGGGTACTGCAAGAATGTGTAGTAAAAGTAAGTTTTATTTTATGCATAATTTTAGAGCTGAAAAAAATATCTACAGTAGTTGAAATCAGTTGTAAAAACTTTGATGAACATATATTTTTCTGTAAAACAAAAGGATGAGTTGCTGTGTAACTAAACATAGAGTGGTAAATTTACATTTAGTAATGCTATGTTGATATTTTAAAATTTCAGTACATCAGAGTGTAAGGAAATAAAAAGAAAAACTCCCTATCTTCATTTTCCAGAAAGGAAAATGATGCAGAGAATGACCAACTGGCTTCACCAAAGCCATGAAAGGAATTAAAACAAAGTAATGGAAGATGTTTGAACAGATGATATTCTTCCTTTTTCTTCAAATGTTTTCTAGAAAACAGACATAGGTTATTTTGATCCCCTAGATATTTTGCCTTGTCCAGAAGCAATTATGAACATTGAGATTTCTATGTTCTTTTCGATAGAAAATGGAAGAAAAGCATCCTCCAAACCATATTGACCATAATAACTGCAGTTAAGGATTCAAATGGTCAGTATCATCTTTGCCTACAGTAAGATCCACAGTGGGCTTTGTGTCTTTTCAAGTGACAATAGCTAAGATTAAGGATTTCAAATCATGGAGTAATTAATTTTTCATGTTGTAGACGGCTGAGTGAGAGTGAGTGATGTGATTGATGCACTTCAGTGGTCAGGGAGACCCTCTCATTGAGTCATGAGGTTCAGAAAGGACCCCCTTGCTTTCTGGCCTCAGAGCTAAGTATGGCTGGATCCAATCCTAGTCCTAGATTGGTCCATGGTTTATGTCTGAAGGATTATATCAGGTCCCAAGAGGGCTGTCCTGGATGGCTCACTCAGAAATAACCAATGTTCAAGATACCCTTGGGCTAAATTAAGGTGACTTAACACCAAACGATTGATAGAAAAGTTTTATTTATGGGAGAAGCTTTTTAAGCCTTAGATCATTTAAAGGGATAAGCGTATTTAAATCTTGAATCATTTAAAAGTCTGAACGGCCCATAACATGTGAGAGGGGAAAGGATGTAGGGGGAGAAAGATATAAAGACAGAAGTAAAGGAAAGACAGAGGTAGAAGAAAAGATCTTGATGACCAAGCGGGGTTCCAGCGGTGTCTCTGGTCCGTTTCCATCAGGCGGTGGGTGGGAGCGCACGCAGACCCTCTGAGCTGCAGTATTGACAGACTAGCCCGTCTCCAGTCCTGCTTTGTATGCTAATTACTTTGCATACGTAACAAAGGAGTTGGGGGTTTTGAGGGGTTGTGGGGGGGGTGTGTGTGTGGTGCCTCTCCCCTGCTCCTGTCAGAGCTGCAGAGGCGATGCTGTCTCAGGTTTGTTTTTTGAAATAGTTACCAAGATAAGGCCCAGAAAGGCGATCCTGCCTCTGCAAGGTCCTCCCTTCCAGCTGCTCCTTAACTCTTTAGTGGGATAACATTCCTTCTCACAAGGTCTTCCTTTGCCGAATGTTTGAGACAGTAGCTCTTTCAGCTTGACAATAACTCTTTCAGTCTCTTACACATGTCTTTACCAGTGACTCGGTTTGTGTCCTGATTCACCATAGGACTTACTCTCCAAATCCTTCATGCCAGCATCAAGTCAATGAACTTCAGCACTGATCTGCAATGAATCAACTGCATCATTTCACAGCGAAACCCAGGTATGGCAGAGTCAACCTTGTACAGCAGCAGCTATGTTCTGGAAATGCTGTGCGTACAAGCTGATGAACACCTACCTCCCAGCCAGGAGACAGGCTGTGCTCTCAGGGGGGTAACAGGAACACTTTCTATGGGTCTCACATCATAGTCCAACAGACAGCTTATATCACCAGCCCTTTGTGAATCCTGCTCTCATGAGTGGAATACATTTATGGTCTAAGTTATGGGTAGATCAAGAGTACTGCCTGCATTCGGAGCCAAAAAATGTATGGTGCTTGCACTGGGCTCCCACTAATAAATCTCATTTTCAGTACAGTGCTACATAGTTCTTTTTCATCTTAAGGAAAGGGCAAAACAAGAGGCAGGCTCGTGCTGCTCGTCGAGCATATGCCAGTACTACACAGTGACAATACACCCTTACATTCATTGACCACTTCAATTAAATAACCTGTAAAGGGATCAAATTTTCTCTATAAAAAGTGAGTAACTCATAAAATCATGGACTGTCTTTTTAAATTTCTATTTTTATTTTTTTTCCAAGTCTGTTCTTTCCAGAGTTTTCTTAACTCATAAAACAACTGGTGTTCGAAGCCCACTTAGAGAGAGCACCTAAAGCAAATTACAACTTAATTGAAAACAAACCTACAGTTCAACATGTAGTATAAAGTTAAGAACCCTGTATTCAATAAACCTGGAAAACTATACATGTTAGAGTGTTTTTACTAAGCTCACTAGCTAAGAAATAACCCCCTAGCACTACATTCTGGGTACAATCCGGCATGTTTGTTTTTCACTTTCCATTTTCAGAATTTGATCTGAGTTTCTGGACAATTTCAAGGCTCCAAGAATAGCCTCACCAAGTCTCATAGACTTATTTGTTATACGCAAATTTCTTTATGTTGGTAACTTTGGACATCATAATCTCCTGGAAGTACAGAAGAGGTAAATCAAAGGCTTCTCCTTGAAGAGTTGGTTTATCAGTTACATTCCACACCGTTTGTACTTTTATCATGTCAGACATTTATTTCATGAACAAGGCAAATTGCAGTTACCCCTTGACATGATGTCATGATTTGCAGGTCTGATCTGCATTATTGATTAACCTCAACAGAGAGTATGAGTCTTTGCTGTTGCACATAAAAAAGAAAAGAAAAAAAAAATATAGGTCGAAGCATTTTGGAATCAAGTTTTAAACACTTAACTCTTTTGACATCAACATTTTATTATCTTTATCAGAATGAAGTGCCCTACTTCTGGATGCAGTCACACATAGTAATGTGACATATCTTTCAGCAGTTCTCAAAAGAAGTGCTATTATCGGTTGGAAAGATACAGTCAAGACCTAATTTTCTGACTGCTTTAATAAAGTCAGTGTAGACAAGAAAGCAAAACCACAAGAAAAAATACTGAAATAAAACAATTAGATAATAACTTATTTTCTAATTTGACCATGTATGAATCTGGAGTAGAAACCTCTACTACACAAAGAGAAAAACAAGGATGCAAGTTTGTCTTACCTGTGTATATCAAGGATCAGTTTCCTCCTATTGTTTCCTTTTTTAATTTATTTTAAATATGTTATTATTGTGGTTGTTCTTGTTGTGTCTAGAAAATTGCTAAGTCATAACACTATATTTTTGTTAGTCTTATCTGTAAGCCATGTATTTGGAAGGCCAAGAGGATGTAACTTTCTGCTTTTGTAGATTAGCTCTGACTAGCCCTGCTGACACTCAGTATAAAGCTGTCTCCTTATTCTTTCTTACTGTGTTACAGCGTATAAACTGGAAATTATTTATGTTCTGATAGTACATTTTATAATACCCTACTTCCTTGTTTCCACATAGGAAAAGTCACAGAAGTAGAGAAAGTGCTATATAATAAGTCAGACTGATTATACAGATGTTGCTGGTTTCTTTTAAGGCAGACAGAAATAAGTGTTCGATCTGTTTCAGAGATAATCATTCCATGCCACAGAGGGATTTATTCCACTATGTACTTGTTCTTCACGGTTGGTTTCTGATATGAGTTCTTCAGGTGGAGGTTCAAATGCAAGCTGCAATGACTATGTGGAATCAATATGAAGCTAGTGAAGCACTGACTCTGTAGCTGTAGATTTAATCCAGAACCTGACCTGTTGTATTTTTCGTGTTGTGGCAGATGGACAGAGAATAGCTAATTCCCTGTGTCGGATAGCTACCTAATCTAGCTGGCCTCCAGACTTAGATTTTCATGGAAGGGCTGCTTTGTGACTAGACTTATGTATGTCAACAGGCTACAGAGATAATATATTGGAACATATGCTTGCCACTGATTAGGAATGGCTCGTTGTGTTGTATACACAGGAGATGTATCCTTTGTGTGTTTTTCTTTCAGCAATGAAAAAGACCTAAAAAAATTTGCATATGCCTAAAAAGTCTTGCAGACAAGGAAGAAAAAAAAGATAGTTAAGGAAATTCTGTTCCCATTATTGGTTTAGCAAACTTAATGTAAATTTGAAAGATTTGAAGAAAAGAGCATGATTACACTATTTTGCATTTCCAGGACAAAATAGTTTTGATATTCAGTTACCAAGATCATACACATGGTATCAATGAACTAGTTCCTCTATGCTTAAATCCCAGCTTCAGCTTGGCAAACATAATAGTTTGTCAAAAATACAAAATATTCCCATCCCCCGATGCCCTGTCCACATACAGAAATAGGATTCCTAGTACTTGTGAGCAGCCTAGAACTTATTCCATATTTTTCTTGTTCCTCAAATCACAGAGACTGTAACACAATCATTGTCCTGAGCCCTTGGTAGCTAAGAAAGGTAGTGTGGAGGTAAGAGTGGGTTATGCTTACTGAGTAGAGAGATGATATGCAGTCCTATGCCTTTCACTCAGTTTATGACACAGCAATGTTGCTCACGATCTGACCTGCTCTAATGTTGCACCTGCATCCTCTGCCTCAGAGATATTTCTTGCCCAAGAATGTACAGTTTCTTTCTAAGAAACATCTATTTTATCTGTTAAATTGGCAAGTAAACTGTATTCTGTCAAGAGTGATCTTGAAGTATTTGTTAGGGTAGTCACCCTCTTTCTTTCCTTCTTCCAGAAGATGATATAAAGCAGATTGGGTGTTCAAACACTGCTCATGACATGTACATTTGACACATTCTGAATGGACCTTCATTGATGACAGTGTCTGCCACAAGCAGTCAGGGCACTACAAAAGACCTTAATTCTTCATTTCACTGCATTACTGCACTCAAACAACAATGTAGTGGTGCCTCTGGACGGGCCACACATCTTACGCATTCACTACAGCATTCAAAACTTAACAAAATCACATATCCTAAGAAAATGAACCCTTAAATTGTCATAAATTCAATCTGTCCTTCTCCAGGGTTTGGTTGATACATATCCTTAATTATCTTCAAGATTATATTAATCCAGAAACGGTTATAGAAGCAGAAAGTCAATCTACTTAAATCTGATAGTCTTTCTGAGAAGTTGCTATCAGTGCACAGTCACTGGCATATAAGTGCTCCTTTGTACGCAGTTTGGCAATATTAGAGGTGGAGTGCAATGTGGAAAGATCAAAACATTCTTGTACAGGAAAGTACAGATCTTAACCCTTTGGGTTGTGTTGTCTGGTACTGATGCTAGCACTAACAGCACTACCATCTTGGGTGTCTCTGAATTTGATTCCTGTTAAAAGTTGGGAATGTCAGGTTTTAAATTCTTTTGAGTCTATCACAAATCCTCATCTGTAGAAGACAAAAAGTAGAATTCTTCCCACGAGGCCACCAAGTCCCAATAAACTTGCCACTTTGAAACTTTAATTGCATCACTTTAAGGCTGGGTATCTCTCTCAATACTTCTTTTGGATTCAGTGAGCAGTGAAAAACTTGGAATGCCTAAACTCCTTGTTATGACTTGAGAAGGCTATTTCTATGATCTATAGCACCAGCAGACAAGGAGAATTTCAGAGATTTTAATTGTTACAGGAAACCATTTGCCATGCAGCCATTTACTACTGTAGGCTATCATTAGGACTTAAATATATTAAGGATTTTAAATTTGTTTATATTTGTGAAATGATCTTTGCCCCAAAACTAAAAATAAATAAATAAATAAATAGATTAGGTGGTTTAATCTTTCGTCTGGAGCATTGAGACTCACTTTGCATCATTTAGCAAATACGTTATCTGCACAATATGTCTTATAGTCTTATGTGTTTGCTTTCTTTTGTCAACCTCATGTATTCATTCACTGCTTACCTGAGGCAGCAACAGGATCCATAAGTTGAACAGTTGAATACACTACCGTCAGCTGTTTTGACATCAACTAGACATTGAAAACGATGGGCCCAACTCTTTCTCATGTCTACATAATACTGTAAGCAATACATCAATGGAATTTAATATTGGTTAAATAAAAAAGTACTATTAAAAGTAATCAAGATCCTCAAACTATTTCCTTTTTGACATCAGTGATCAGAATTATTTATTACAAGTTCGAGCATTACCCACTAAACCATTTAATCACAATATTTTTGGCACCTATGACAGACGTAGTCAGGCATTAAATGCGAAGCGTTCCTACTGCAGTGCCTGGAGGTAACTAATTGATGTGGCAAAGATCTTTTGGGTGCAGAAGATGTATATCTCACTTTCCAGTGATTAGTTTGTCAAAGCCACAAGATCTATGAACATACTTATTTAACTTGTCAAAAGGATATAGTGCAGCCTGAAAAGTCATCATCAAACTTGATGTAGCAGAAAATTTCTAACTATTGATTAGATTCAGACATTCTTTTTAATCTGAATATGTGCTTTGGTGCATCAATAGGTCAAGTATCCTATGAGTGCAACACAATAATATTGGAAACTTGAGTCAGCAAGTTAATACACCTCTGAGTACCTTAAACTGTTTTCTTCTGGAATGACTTTTAAAGAGAAAGGAGGATTAGTATAAGTACAGAATAATAGACTGAGGTTATGTTCTGCTACACCATCTCTTTTTTAGTCCAAGTCTTATGTAATGTACCAGGTGCAGGCAGGTATTTGAATTCTTATATTCATTATTTCTGAAACAAAATTAAACAACAACAACAAAAAAGACTCTAAGCTCCTTCATCTATTAAAAAAATTAAGATTTCTAGTATCAGAATGACCTGTGGAGTGGGACAGGTTAAAAAAAAAAAAAAAAAAAAAAAAAAAAAAAAAACAAATTAAAATGGGATTTAACTAAACCTGCTGTCACTTCTGTCAAGAGAAGCTTAAATGGGAAAAAAAAAAAAAAAAAAAGGAAAAAAAATTACTCTCAACTCCTGAAAAGGCTATCTAAATAATACACTTGGAGTGTTTTATACTGAAAGGAGGAAAACTTTCCTATGGCCATATTTTTTCTAAACAGAGGAATAATGTACCTACTGAGTTCTCTTTGGAAAATGCCATATAGTTCATCATGTATGTCATGATTATAAGGCTAGGTTGTTGTATTCCTTGTTGGTGATGTTATTAATAGGATTTTACAGCTATTTGGTGGGATAAACTGTTTTAATATGTGTGATTTATTTTTACTTTACTTTTCCATTATGCGTTATTGATAACAGCCTCCTGCAACTGTATAGTTCCTCATAACTAACAAAAAAGAACCCACGCCCTTTATTTTCCCCACCAACATTAAAATCCTTTATATGTATTGCACTGTGGCTCACCTTCACATAGGTATGAGAACTCAATGAATTTCCCTTTACCTGAAAACTCCATCACTGGGGAAATAGGCCAGTATAGGTAAGTGGAGGTAGAATAAATCCCATGCAGCTTTAGACATCTGAATATCTTTGGTCTCTAGTCTACACATCCATTATCAATTTGTTCTGCTCGAGGCCATGCAAGTAGAGAGGCATCTTCTGAGGATGGCTCTTCTGACCTATTTTAAGACAGATTGACTCCAGTGCTTCCCACATACAGAGATGCCTGGTTATCTCACCATTAACTGTTGAGGAATCCTTCTAACATCTACAAATTCCTTGTGAATAAAATGCCACTATACTATCTGAAACTTGTTTAAGGAAGCTGAATTAAAATATATTCTTTTACAGACCCATATATATACTCACACTTTTATAGATACATACACAGACACATATTTATAGTATGGTGTATTTACAGATTTTTTTATATGTCTTTTCCTACGTACATTCCTGTGCATTGGACATAGGCATGTGACTAAATGCTCTATGTAGATCCTTTTCACAGGTAAAAGCATAACTCAGACCTAGAAATGTTTTTTTCTTATTTTGTCTAATTTTTAGGTAAGAAATAGCTTCCTTCTCCTTGCTGCTGTCTGTAACTCCCTTCTTCCTCAGTCACTCTTGCTTTTATGCAAAAACAATGCTAAGAAATTGTTGAAGAGGAAAGTGATACATAGAGTGGTCTTCTTTTTCTGTTATTTATTGTTGACAATTACATTATTACCTTTCAAAGAAAATGTTTCAAACAACTTTTAAAGGTAGTTTTGTTTTTTCCTTAAACCTTTACCTAACTTTTTTTTCCAAACTTGTTCAGTTCTTTAACGAAATACACCACTGAAAATATGCTTTGCTAATTCCAAGGTGCATATTTTTTTGGTGACACTCATTTTACTGACAGGAACCCAGTGGGAGGACCATCCTGTAACTACCAATGTTTATTCAGGTACGTAACTTTAACTTGCAACTACTGAGGAATAAGCTGGCGAACTAAAACCAGACGGTTTGGGTTGTATGAAAGGGGAGGTGAGGGGAAGAGGAAGGCCAAGGTGGGAGCCTGTCTACATTGGTATGGAGAGGAGGAGACTTTTGCTACACTATGTATTTCTGAAGCAACTTCCAGGAAATTAGGCAGTGGCAAAAGACTGTGGAGCGTGCCGGAGGCATTTTTACACAGCCTGTTTGTGAATCAGCTGTGTCTTGCAGAGTGTGTCTTGCTTGGACTGTTCCCTA